>VWZF01003012.1:186714-214500 GCA_013396755.1 Sclerurus mexicanus
GGGGGAAAGAAAGGTATTTTCTGCCTTCACACCTGTCTTAATTCGGTCTGGTATAATTTGTTTTTAAATATTTGCTGACATCATAGTATTTCATTTGTATAACCCTTTGCAGAGAAAGGTCTGGAGATGAATTATTCGGGTTTTGCTGGAGCATACAATCAAATCTGCATGTAGAACCAACTTAAGTAAATCAACTCAAATGAAAGACAAGCAGCAATGACTTTGACTACATTGTCAAACAGCTTCACGGTGACAATTCAGTCTGTCATACAAAGTTTCTCTGTTTTGAATGAGATCCTATCTCATCCAATATCACACAACCACTCATTTTTTATTCTCTCTGTGTGGGTGGGGGACATTTTCCTTGTATCTGCTGACAAAGATTTTCTGTGTATGTCTGGAAACAAAAAAACCAAAACCATACACCAATTCCTTTGCCTGGGATAACAATTTTTATCTGAAGGTTAAGATTAAGGTGTAAAAAGAATGCATTTAGATAAAAGTTGCAGTTGCTCTTCAACATGTTTTTCTCATTATGGTTGCTGCTTCTCAAATAAAGGAAAGGGACTGTTAAAGAGAGCAACAGAACTTAAATTTGCAGCTTTGCTTTTAGTAGCAACTTCCGAAAAGAGCACAAGATACAGTTGCTAAATCCAGCCTCAAAGTACAGCCCCAAATCCTCTCCCAGCATAAAACATTTCCCTCATTGTTCCTACCCCTCACAAAAAAACAGAGAACTCTACAATTTGAGACCCAAGGTGTCTCCAAATACTTAAGTGCAAGATCTTTGCCTTTGCACTTTACAGCAAGTCAACAAATACACCTAGTGAAGGAACGTGGTCTCCCTGGCTTTCAACTTCAGTTCCCTTTCATTGCTCAAGCTGAGTACAGAACAAGTGAGGTAAGAGGCAATACCAAAAAATGAAAGCCATAACTCATTCAATCTACAATCAAGCTTCATTAACTCTTGCTTGAAAAGTTAAAGATGATATTGTACTAGCTTTTCACCCAGCTCCTGTACAGGGAGATAGTGTCTGTGTAGCACAGACAGTGGCAGGATACATGGTCCTGACTTGCAATTGCCTCAGGTCAGCACTTTGGCCTGATTCAGAGAACATCCTGGAACCATCACATCTGCTGTTCCATTTGCTCTGCAATCTGACTTATAATCACCTTGTAGCGTAGACATTAGAGACTGTATCTAGGAGGTATGAAAGTGGAAGACAGAAGAAGCAGAGGACTGTACATAACTTGCTAAAAAATGTCTACTGCATTAGTCAAAAGACTGGAAAACAGAATTAAAGTAATCAAAATTTCCACATCACCATTCCTCACTATAGTAACTAGATGAGCATAATGGAGTCAGTAACAGAACCTTCACTGGCAAGGTGCACTTTTTTCCTAAGTGGAATTGATTTCCTGTATTTCTCCCCAAAAATAAGGGGCGATGGCTCACATGAGAGGTTTAGCACAAAAGCCAGATATGGCTGCAGTCCTTTCATGCAGAATAATCAGTCACTGCCCCAAAGCCTTCTTTGTCTGCCACTCAGGCACAGATCATGTGGTTTAAGGTATTCATTATTCAATCTCTGCCTCAAACAAACACTCCCTCTCTTCCAGACATGCAGCCTCAACTGTGGCTTGTGAGTCACTATCCATGGCTATGGTAATTAATGGAGGGTATCACATTCACGTCAGTAGTGTTATCCCCAGCTCATTCATGGAACTTCACATGCAAATAGATCAGATTGTCGCATCTTTAAAATGAAACATTTAACATTACTTTCTCTAGAAAACATCTGTCACAAGAAGCATAACCACTTTACAAGTACCAATTCAAAAATCCCCATGAATATGTATATACATATATATACACATTTTAAAAAATAAATTAGTTTCTCAAACAATGTTTTCTTTAAGGATTTTGTGCACCCATGCTACAAAAATCTGCTCAAACTGACTTCTTTCATGCTCTTTAACTGGTGACAAGGAATTGTGCACTGTACCAGACCAACACTGAGTTCTTCAAAAAATGCACTATCAAGACTCTAAAAGCAACAAACATAGACACTGGCAAGTCTTTAGTCATTGATTTATTTATGTACCAAAACCCACATAAATAGATTTCAATCTAAGGGTCAAAATTTAAAAAAAAAAATCCATAGGAAGAATAACAGGCACACAGGTTCATCTAAATACTATGCTAACTTGTTTAATTTGCTCATCCCCAACCCTCCAGCCATCCTGCGTTGGGAAGCTGCCCTCATTCTTTTCTCCAGGCCCTTGTTGCCAGGGTTGCAGCTGCACAGCCCATTGCTGTTGAAGCACATGTCTCTAGAGAGGGACACAAAGGATTTCATTATCTGCTCCTCCAAGCAGGCACAGCACTGCCAGATTAGAGCATTCCCTCTTCTCCCCCCACAAGCAAGCAGGCAGGCCAGCCCTGCTGCCAGACGTGACCTTGTACATGTGAAGAGCTGCAGAAGGCACAGTTGCCCTGGCTCAGCTGCCTGTCACCACCACAGCTTGCTCCCCTCCAGGGATGCTCTTCAGAAGTTGCTCATTTATGGACCAGTCTTGACTCATGACTTCATAGGAAGCTCACACTGCAGTTCAACTTCAGAACTAGTGAGATGAGATCTGTATTTTTAAAACCGGTAGGAACAGTCTCCTAATACGTCCAGTTTTCCAGAAAGAACTCTGTGAAAAAGTCTTAGCCTTCTCTGGGACATACAGATTGAAGACAGAAAACAGGAAAGGACTCAATGACCAAATCTGCATACTGTGTTGTGGTCTCAAGCACTGTTCACTCACATGGAACTACCTTCCCAGGGCTCAATTTAAAACTCTTTTGGCTTTAACAGCTGGATTAATTTTGCGAACACATTTACACAGTTGTGCCACTTGTGAAAGAGAGGGATATGGGCAGTGTTACCATTCAAATAAAGTAGCTAAATAAATAATAAATTATTTATTTTTAAAAATCAAAATATTTCAACACTAATTGTTTCTTGGATGGATTTTGGAACCATCTTGCTTGTCAGTATAGTCTCAGCAATTTCCTATAAAGAAGTTGTTTAGCATTTCTAGTGTCAGAAGAAAGAAAACAAGCAGAACTGTTTTTCATTTTGGACTCTTCTTTCTCAAGGCAAAAAGGTCACTGTTGAAGAGCAGAAGGTTATTAAGAGAAAGACATTAACTCTTCCTGAGAACCCTGAGTATCAACACCACTCATAAAACATGGGTTTTGAGGCTAGGTGCAAATAAGTAGCTTACAATGGCAGCTGAGTATTTAGTGCATCGTAAGCAAGTTAAAGTGATCTTTGGTTTTACATTAACAGCATATGCAGAGATTACATGGAATACAAAAGCATTCTCCTACAGGGTGTCAGACTGTCACACAGCAAAAGCTGGAAAGGAAATCACCGATTTTCTAGGCCTTAACTAGAGGTCAAATTAGTTTTTCACTTAATGTCATCAAATCAGCAGTCCTGTACCTGAAGGTCTGTCTCTACACAACTGACAGTGGGGGAAATCCCTGGCATCTGTGCCAGCTCTCAGGAAACCAAGTCTCCATAGAAGGCAATATCAGTTGCAGCCTTTCCTGCCCATAAGATTACCAGAGCATGCTGGCAAGGCTATGCACTTACCACACGCCTGAACAATCAGGGTATGATGACTTCCAGATATAGCCTCAAACTAAAAGGCTGCTACCTGTCCTGTGATCTGACAATGGTGACCTAGCACTGGAAGTACCATAGACAGACGTATGCTGTTTTAAGTCTGTGTTAACAAAGGACAGACCAGTTTGCTTCATGGTAACCTTTTGAGAAACAGTTAAATCTTCCCTAATATGTTTCCCCTTTGTAGTTCTGCTGAGATCTTTAAGCCCTGTATGATTATTTCTGAAGGGCAAAAAGAAAAGCAGAGATGAACAAACCTAATTCCTTCAAGGAAATATGTCCATATTTTGAAAAAAACAACACATTTACAGTTCACTGTCTCAGTTCTGTGTAAAGCATTTAATCCTGAAAAATACAACTGGTATTATTCAAGGACCATGACTGAGTACTTCTAGTGCAACAGAAAGTTAACTTTTCTTCTAATGCAGAATTTGTTATGCTTTAACTTACAATTGTGGGCTTTCTTCCATGTGAATTTCTCAAATATTTCAAGTAGGAACATAACAAGATCAAGAAAATGTGAGATACAATGCTTACTTTTAATACTATGTATTTTAATACTTGATTCAACCTGCTCTTTTATGTAGTCTTATCTCATACCTCTCTCTCCCCTGCTCCTGCTGTATAGCTCTGTAATTGGGGTGGTAGAACACTTAGTAGAAAGAATTTCAATTTCCATGTTGAAGATATACACCAGCTAGAGTCAAAGGGAAAAAAGCCCCACCAACAACAATAAAACAATACATGTTATTTCACATTACGTAGAACACAAAGCAGAAGTAACTGGAAGAATAAGGAGGGATAAGAGTTAGAGAAGCAGCAGACTAAGACACAGTGGTACTGAAATAACTACAGTTCTTGAATATTCAATGTAGTGAATAATGCTAACATTTGTCAAGAGAGTAAATCTGCTTTTCATGTTACTAGTACATCCATTTTTAAATATTTGAAATTAACTAGTATGTGTGCATATTTTCATATAGCTAGACAGACATCACAAACATTCCAACTGCTTTAGTGAGATGTGCAAGGGTACCATCCCCAAAAGAAATACTCATTTAACTTGCTTTATAATATACTGATATCCCAGACAGCTGTAAAAATTAGACAGTGCTGGTAACACCAGTAATAACAGTCAGCACACGGTGGTCAACTTTGACTCATTCACTCCATTCCGGTATTTTGATTGGGAAAGAGACAAAGTGCTTAGGATTTTTGCAAAAGGTCTGAAAACAAGTCTAAAATACTTTCTTCCACTTCTTGATGAATATCCCATTTTACTATAATATTGAAAATGCAATATCTCAAAAATTAAATACTTTCTATATGTACAAATACTAATAGCACAACAATGAAATAGTGAAAAGCTTTTCAGAAGCTTTTCTGAGAAGTTACTATGCTGAACTTGTCAAATGATGGGCTTTTTTCATTTTGTAATGGCATGTTATTAGTAATTGTGCTATTAAACACATCCTCAGAATATCACCAGTTTCTGCTAAACAAGCTATTACTTCTGGATGTATGAGTCTTCCTTCTAGAGGATTCTCAGCTATCTGAAATAGAAAAAAGAGGCAGTGAAACAAACTATAAACCACTTCCACACTCGAGCTCAGCTTGATCTACCAAATTAGCAAGCCTTGGAGCGCTACTCCATTGTAGAAGTTTCCGGTAATCAAACACTACATGACTTCATTAAACATATATGGAAATGAACGTATATCAACATGTAGAGACTGGAAAAAGCACATGCTTTTGTAATATTTTGGGATATGTAACAAAGATTTTCCTGCAACAAAGCTTTACACCTGGGAATTTGATGCCTTTTTACACTAGTCACAGCAAACTAATGTACAGGTTAACAAAGAGCATCCAAGAGTCTCCAATATGACATTAAAGGTCTCTTCCAACCCAAACCATTCTCTGATTTGTAACATATACCAAGTCCCATGCCTTTAAACTGACTAGAGTCAGTTTTTGCAGAGCTATCAACTTTTTCCAAGTCTTTTAAAAGAGCAGTACCACCCTACAAAGGACTTCATAATGTAACATTATCCAGCAGCCTTCAAATTCTTGGTCCAACTAACAGCATCACCACAGCAGTATTAACCACTACAGCTATACTGACATACAGGCAGCAGAAAGGAAAAGGAAGAGGCAGAAAGGTAAGAGGAAAGGTTAGTGTTATATTGGGGATAACAGGAGCAGCTAGTGTTATAATGGGGGAAAGAGAGAGGAAGAGGAGAAGCAAGGCAGAGCATAGCAGAACAAAAGAAACTACAGTTATGAAACAGGTCTGAAGTTTACATACAACAGTAAGTGAGTGGGAGATAAGTTTGTTTTTAAACAAATTAAAACATTAAAGAAGTGAAAGTAAAAGCACAACAGATAACCAACCTAAAAGGCTTTGCTGAAATATATCTAAATGTTCAGAGGCAAAGACAGTTGCAGGAGATATTGAGGAGCTAGATAGCAGAAGAAAGAGGGTACAGAAACAAAGGAACTGTCATATTTGTAAGAGAGCATTTGTTGACAAAATCATTCTCTAGACTGGGTTAACTGAAGGTAAATAATGAAATTTTGATNTGATATCCCAGACAGCTGTAAAAATTAGACAGTGCTGGTAACACCAGTAATAACAGTCAGCACACGGTGGTCAACTTTGACTCATTCACTCCATTCCGGTATTTTGATTGGGAAAGAGACAAAGTGCTTAGGATTTTTGCAAAAGGTCTGAAAACAAGTCTAAAATACTTTCTTCCACTTCTTGATGAATATCCCATTTTACTATAATATTGAAAATGCAATATCTCAAAAATTAAATACTTTCTATATGTACAAATACTAATAGCACAACAATGAAATAGTGAAAAGCTTTTCAGAAGCTTTTCTGAGAAGTTACTATGCTGAACTTGTCAAATGATGGGCTTTTTTCATTTTGTAATGGCATGTTATTAGTAATTGTGCTATTAAACACATCCTCAGAATATCACCAGTTTCTGCTAAACAAGCTATTACTTCTGGATGTATGAGTCTTCCTTCTAGAGGATTCTCAGCTATCTGAAATAGAAAAAAGAGGCAGTGAAACAAACTATAAACCACTTCCACACTCGAGCTCAGCTTGATCTACCAAATTAGCAAGCCTTGGAGCGCTACTCCATTGTAGAAGTTTCCGGTAATCAAACACTACATGACTTCATTAAACATATATGGAAATGAACGTATATCAACATGTAGAGACTGGAAAAAGCACATGCTTTTGTAATATTTTGGGATATGTAACAAAGATTTTCCTGCAACAAAGCTTTACACCTGGGAATTTGATGCCTTTTTACACTAGTCACAGCAAACTAATGTACAGGTTAACAAAGAGCATCCAAGAGTCTCCAATATGACATTAAAGGTCTCTTCCAACCCAAACCATTCTCTGATTTGTAACATATACCAAGTCCCATGCCTTTAAACTGACTAGAGTCAGTTTTTGCAGAGCTATCAACTTTTTCCAAGTCTTTTAAAAGAGCAGTACCACCCTACAAAGGACTTCATAATGTAACATTATCCAGCAGCCTTCAAATTCTTGGTCCAACTAACAGCATCACCACAGCAGTATTAACCACTACAGCTATACTGACATACAGGCAGCAGAAAGGAAAAGGAAGAGGCAGAAAGGTAAGAGGAAAGGTTAGTGTTATATTGGGGATAACAGGAGCAGCTAGTGTTATAATGGGGGAAAGAGAGAGGAAGAGGAGAAGCAAGGCAGAGCATAGCAGAACAAAAGAAACTACAGTTATGAAACAGGTCTGAAGTTTACATACAACAGTAAGTGAGTGGGAGATAAGTTTGTTTTTAAACAAATTAAAACATTAAAGAAGTGAAAGTAAAAGCACAACAGATAACCAACCTAAAAGGCTTTGCTGAAATATATCTAAATGTTCAGAGGCAAAGACAGTTGCAGGAGATATTGAGGAGCTAGATAGCAGAAGAAAGAGGGTACAGAAACAAAGGAACTGTCATATTTGTAAGAGAGCATTTGTTGACAAAATCATTCTCTAGACTGGGTTAACTGAAGGTAAATAATGAAATTTTGATAGTAATTCATATTTTTCTTTCATGGCAACTCTGTAACAATGCAAAATTTCAGCAACCTTCCATGAGGTTTTTTTTTCCTACAACGGATAAAGTAGTAACATCTGTATAAAAACTAGTCTGGGAATCTGCACTTTAAAATCAGCTGGGATCAGAGATTCATGTTTCTGTATGGCATTTCATTTACTTGTTAAGTCACAACCCGTTAAAAGGCAGAAAACATTAAATACAGCAGTCTCTTTTGGCCTCTCAAGTTAGGACCCTTATGTCAGAAGCATTTTAAAACTCAAATGGAAAGGCAGGTACCCAGATTTTCAGACATGCCAAGTACCCAGCAGTTCCCACTCAAAGCCTGACAGATTTTTTTGAGATGCAGGTGCTATTCAACTACAGACTTGGTTTGCTGTTTTAAAAATCAAACAATTCCTCTGGCACCCCTTCCCCCCAGTAATTAATTACAATGCTTCTCTGTCTCCAATACCTCTTCTGCATAAGGCAATTAACATGTTTTCATATCTCTCTATATATGTATATCTATCCTCTCTCTATATAAATACTATAGCAAATAACTATCACCCACGTAGATTTCTTTAAGATAAGGTATTTCATGTTTCCTCATTATCACAGTAAAAGCATCTTCCCCACAATACTGGCACTAACTTTATAGACAACTTTTAAGAAGGGGGCTAGGCTGGCTTTACCATTCTCATTTTTAGTTCACTTACATTAACTAAAAAGCAAACAAAAATGCAGTGAAGTCACTGCAACTCCCCACCACTACTTTCCTTCTTGATACAATTGAAATGCAACATTCCTCTTCCACCTGCCCATGGGATTTAAAAAAGTTACAGCTTGAGGTCACTCTTAAAGGTCTTCCAGCTCTGCATCAATGACTGAATGTGCTCAGGACATACAAATGCAATTCTGCCTCTAAACATGATTCATACCTAATGCACAGGACCTTCCTCTGCTCTGCACTAGTGCAGCCTCACCTTGGATATTGTGGGCAGTTTTGGGTACCACAATATAAGAAAGGTATTAAGCCATTAGAGAATGTCCAAAGGAGAGCAACGAAGATGATGAAGGGCCTTGAGGGGAAGCTGCATGAGGAGCAGCTGAGGGTACTTGGTCTGTTCAGCCTGGATAAGAGGAGGCTGAGGGGAGACCTCATTGCAGTTACAACTTCCTTGTGAAGGGAAGAGTTGGGGCAGGCACTGATCCCTTCTCTGTGGTAACCAGTGACAGAATCCAAGAGAATGGCCTGAAGCTGTGCCAGGGGAGGTTTAGGTTGGGTATTAGATAAAGGTTCTTCATCCAGAGGGTGACTGGGTACTGGAGCAGGCTCCCCAGGGAAGCGGTCACAACACCAAGCCTGACAGACTTCAAGAAGCATTTCAATGATATTCTCAGGCAGATAGTGTGACTCTGGGGGATGGTCCTATGCAGGGCTAAGGGGTGAATTTTGATGATCCTTGTGAATCTCTTCCAACTCAGCATATTCTGTGATTCTGTGAGTCTGTGACTGACAAAGTAACTGTTGACAGACACGTGAAACGAAGGCTAACAAGCAAGACCCAAATGAAAGGTCAGTCATGCATAACACAGTCAGAAAGAGGCATAGATCTATTATGCAACAGGAATAATGGAAATGCTGGCCTATTTACCTTTCCACCCCAATTTACTCAATAACAGAAAACATTCCTGGAAGGATTAATAACTGGGAATGAAGAAAGATCAGAAGGATTAAAGACTGATATACATTTCAATACAGAGAAAGATTTAAATACAAGATGTGCTTTTTCTGAATTGCCTCAGTTAAAGGAAGAAATCAGATTCTTGAAAAATGCTGTAGCCACTTGCTCATGTTTAAGGAGTCAGGAGCAGCAAGAAATTGCTTCACTCATTATATTTTAAAAAGAAAATTACATAACTGAGTGTTATCTTGTGGTAAGCCTAATATAATTTGAATGAAGCATATTCCAAGAAATTAGATCACTCTCCTGGGCACGAGAGCAACTCAACCAAACAATTCTGGACACATGCAAATTAGGTGCCTGTGAAATGACAGAAAGAAAGCAGGAAGTCTGTGAAATCTGCATGTCCAAAGCTAAATGTCAGTAAAATTTTCAAGACAGTATTTTCAATCTATGTGCCGAAACTCCGAACAAGTGCTTATTGGAACACATTACTCCTTCAAGGAACACAGTTTAAAGTGGTTTTTCTAATAGGGAAGCACTCAGTAAATTAAGAAGCAAAGTGCCAATCTAATCCATTCTATGTCCTTCAGTGTGCTGTAGCAACTGGTCCAAAAGACATCGGAATGCAAGAGTAGTTTCTGTGGCAAAGATGAATCTAAAAGTTAAATTCTGCGACAAATACAAGTCTGTTCACAGCTTGCTCTTTTCTTCTTGATACTAGATCATTCATATAGGAGAGAAGATTATCCTTCTCTTTCGTTTGAAGAAAATGGACAGCTACCATGGTTAGAACTCCCATCCAGAATTCAAGAACAACATTATGTTAAGGGAAACAGATCTCCTCTGCTTCTGTTCACTTTCAGCCTGCTGTAAAATTCAGGTTCTTAGACTTCACAGGAACTCTTCCTTGCCTCTGAGCTATCTAACTTACTAGGTTTTAAGTATTTCAAGTAATTTCATGCTGCAGAATAGAGTTCCTTAATTATTTCACACCTACAGCAATCTGACTGCATAACGCATGTCTGGTAGCTTTACTGAATGGATAGGCATGGCACATTGTGGAGTAACTACAAATCTGATATGCAGGAGACAAACAATAAGTACTAAACAATTTGTGACAAGGACTGTTACATTTAGCCTGGGCTCTCCCAGGAAACAGGATGCCAATGTTCAAGTAGTCCAAGGACATTGTCCTTGGCATTCTCTGTCCAGATAGCACTTTGTCCCAAGCATTAAGTATTACACAGACTGGAGCATTTTCTGTGGAGATATGATCATTCATGGTGAGAAAAGCCAGAATTATACTCTTAGGTTTTGTACCTTAACTACAAAATGGCAGGTTTTTTCTGCATAAAAATCATATATAAAAACAAAAATTTCATTTCAAAGTACAGCGTGTGCAAGATGGCAGAAAGCATGTATCAGGTTTTCAGGATGCCATAGTTCACACTGTACTAAGATTAGCCAATTTAAGGAAATTTGAGAAAAAGATTATAGCATATGACTGTGCTTCTAAAAAGGAAAAATAAGATCTTACAGAAAAGAACTATCCAATCTGCTAGAGATATTTTAAATATCATTATAAAGTGCATCCTATAGCTAGTCAGAAATATAGAACCTCAAAAACGAAAGATCTCTCAGGTTGGATATTCAGTATTTCAAATGACAGAAACTGAACATCATGCAGATGTACTTCCTAGCATAATTTCTTTGTGGGCCTTGTGCTTTCCTTCTCTTCCCCACTACACTACAGAGAAGGACAAACCACTTTAAGTATCTAATTTAGAAGTCAACCAATATACCTGACACACTTTTCTTTCCTACTTTTTGCTTACTATTCTCTTCATACAGACAGGTGTAAAGAGACTTGGCTTCCAAGACTGCAATTCTCTTACTGACCGTATTTGATTCCTAACTTTCCCCTGTGTTATGGTTTCCAATGGCACAAAACACCAGAGAATTTGTGCTTCATGTTCCACTTCACTGTGAAAAGTGAGAGCAAAATTTGCACTGTGGACTTCAACATTAATATAGTTTAATTGGATAAGCTGTGTTCTACCTCAAAATGCAAATATGATGCTTTAGGGAAAAAAAAAAACCCTAAACCATTTTTAAAGATCTATGTGAGAAGCTGAATCAGTTCCACAAACCTCAATGATTTGACCTAAGTTTAGCAACAAAGGAAGTGGAGGACAGTCAGACACATACACAAACAGTACAAGAGATAGCAGTAATGAAATGTGAGTGTTTACACATATGGGCATCTGAGATGGAGTAACAGAGGGACAGTTTTACAACACCTGTGTTACTTCAGAGTTATTCTACAGAAAGTGTGATGGATGAAATCTAAACATTTCCATAGACAAGGAACTAAAATCCATTAAAATCTTGCACAGAAAAGCCAGCCCATGAACCAAATTTGAAAGCCATACACTAAAAAAGCAAAGTAACAAAAAAGACGTAACTCAGATTTTGACTATGTGAGTAGTATCAAGACATGCACACCACACATGAATAGTCCACTACCATTTTAGGTAGGACTTCTGGCTACAGGAGGGTACTGCAGAAATGTTGCATAAGCTTTCAGTGCTAGACATGAATGGAACAAAGGCTTCCTTGACAAACTCAAGTCATTTACTGGTGTAAAAGGACTTATCTAAAATTCATTACCATTTTGACATGACTTTCAGAAGGCAGAAATTTTTTTCCATCTTTTTTTCCCACCCTGTTATTATAGAACTTTAGTGATTTAGCAATACTATAGTGGAAAAGTTGAGGAAAACACTTTTTTTTTTTTTTCATGTTTGTCTGGGTTTGCTCCAACCAGTTGAAAAGTGTATATTTCAGAGTATCATGAGACGAGATGAGGAATATACTAACTATGAAGAAGAGCCACAAGCCTTAATGCTTCTACTTCACATGACTGGAAGTACATTCACCAAACACATGGTCAAAATCATGTGACAAAAGACACTGACATGTGAACAAAGATGCAAATTCACCCTCACAACTGCAGTAGGGCAGATGAAAGAAGAGCTGCAGAGTTCTAGGCAAAGAGGCAGAAGGGAATGGCCCCAGAGCACTGTCCTGCATTACTTCCTTACAACCTATCAGTTTGAATCTCAAAAACTTAAGGTAAATGAAGAAAAACATTAGGACTTAAGGCTAGGGATAAAGTAAAAGGACTTTAATTTTTTTAGGCTTTAATAGGGCAAATTATAAGATGTTTATGGAGATTTTACTCTCATCACCTTCATAGCTGCCAGCAAGGCAAGTCAGGAAGGCTGTACTTCCTGACCCGTGACTGAAGCTTCCTGTAGACACTCCTGGAGAACATACAGAAAAGGCAGACGACAGGTTGGGAACACCCAATGCACTTCACTTGTTTCTGGCACAAGAATGAGATACACATATTTTTGCACTCTTTGCTTCCTGTCTGCTCCTGCTCCAGTAGCGATCACCACTGATTGAGCTAGTGCTCCAGAAGTCCTGTTTCTTCCTGACTTGGTCTTCCTGCAGCAGCCCTAATCCATGCCTGTGCTCTCCTCCTGCTGCTTACAATACAGCCCTTATTCCCCTCTGGTATTAAATATTGCTTCTGTTTTCCTCTTAGTTGTCTTCTTCAGACATCACCATCTTTTATCTCGCCTTGTAAAGCCTACACATGCTACCCCAACTACCTGCCTTTCCTTCTCCACCTTCCATCCACTTTCACTGGGTGGGATTTTTTAGGTTGTGGATTGTCAGTTCTTTTAGTTATTAAAAAATTACCTTACTGAGTTACTATTTCCTTCTTCTCTCGCTCCCCTCCTGACAGTGTCTCAGGGACAGAGATTCCCTACCTGTAAAGCCCATTCTCATTCTGCAAAGGAACATTTTTTTCTCAGGGTGGGTATATAAACACGTGGGGATGCTCCTGAGCCACAGCAGCAAGAAGCAAGCCAGACGAGGAACTGCAGGGTCAGTGAGAGTGGCTGCAGTTCCTGCTCCCACTTGGGGATGCATTTATGCTTCAACTAGTTCTTTGTCACATACTTCTCCAGGGTAAATTCATATGCAGACTCTTTATTCCCCAGCCTCTCTGGCTGAAACATTTTACAAGTAATTGTGAAATTAGAACTAAAAGACCAGGTGATAATGGAAAGGAAGTGCACAACATGAAGGATAAGCCCAAACATGTCTGGTATCTTCAGCAGTACTGAAAACACTTCAGAGTTGTCAAAGGAACATGGGGGAAGGGAGAGAGAATTATGTACTTCATGAATGGTGCCCAGAAGCACAAAGAGTAAGGCAAAATATAAAGACACTTGTTATGTAGTTCCTGAGAAATGAAATTGAAAGGTAAGTCTGCAAAACACTACTTGGAGAATTGCGCAATGTGTTCCAAAAGTTACACCACCTTCTGAGAAAACAGCATATGTAAGAGATTTTTATGCACACTTTCTAAAGTACTGAAACCCTATGGAATCCTTTTACACAGTTCATTTGGATTTTTAGACAAAAAGAAGACAACAGTAAAGAAAAATATTAAAGTAGAATCCACAAGCTTCTAAAATTAAAGTTGCTATATAGAACTGAACTCATAAGAAACCAGCAATAGTTTCAGCATTTAACTGTTCCATCAGTATTCATGTAATCTACTGCCATTAGCATAAATGTGCTACAATCCTTATCACTTACTAAAGTCAAACATCTATCTCAGAATCTTGGAGGAGGCAAATTCAGCTCTTTAAAAACACTGGCCATTCATACAGATTACTTAAAACTACACCAAAACATGCATATTTGATGGGAATTAGAAAGTAGTGAAGGAAAGGAAGCTGGATGGGTCCTTAAAGTCAGAGCAGACTAGGATAAACAACAGTATATTATATGAAATCACAAATTAAATTACTGTAGCCATGAAAGGTATTACACAAAGAACACCAAAAGATTTTTGCCACTTTATTTAAGAATTACATATTGGAGACCTATTCAGAAGACTTACCTGAAGTAAAGTTATAGAAATGTGAATTGGATGTAAGCAGCAAATCCATTGAGAATTTACATTAATAAGAACATTGTGGAGGCAAATTAGATAACGTGTATATGGCTGCACAAACCATGAATACCAGAGTATGTTTGGGCAACAAGAAAATGCTGTCAAAATTAATCTGTCACATTAATTGTATCTGGACCTCCTGTCAAAACTAGTCTCAATTCAGTATGAGTATTAATATGCTTTTATTATGAGGACAAAGTACATTCGTTTATCATAAATCTGCAGGACTTCTTATCAGGGGCTTCTCACCAGGGACTTGAAATGCTGCTTAGAATTCATAAAAAGTGCCACGAAACCAGATCCGATCTATTTAAGCTTAAAATCCATATCATGCTTTGATGGTTTTGGTACCAAATGAATATTCATAGATCTGTCATCTATGTTTGCACCAACTTTTAAAGTGAAAATTAAAGTGGCAATATCGCATACCTGATTTTCCCCAACTTCAGTCACTCTAGTCCTTCCTTTAAGCAGCAAGTTATTCAGTGAAGAGATCCCCAATTCTAGAGAGCAAGGAAAAAGGGAAAAAATTACATAAGTGACTATCAATTACAGCTACAAATGCAAATTATTTATAATGAAGAGCAATGTAACTTCATGTTTCCAGAAGAAAATAGCTACCAACGGGGAGAGTCAGGAGCTTCTCCAACAATTCTTTGCCAGGCACTATGAATGTCAGAATGACTGAGCTACTTCCATTTATGAATGAATTCAAGGATTAGAGGCTACCATGTTTCACAGCAGTGTTGGAGGAAACTTCCACTGATTTGTGACTCTCTGGTCTTTATTCTCATATCCCCATATGTTTAAACACTGTTTAAAATACATAAATAATCTTTATATATATACATATGTATGACAGTTATATGAAGTAAATAAGGAGCAAGGATACAAAAGCAGTAACTACTTAAGTTTTGGCTGTTTACTCCACTAGAGTCAGACTAATATTGGTGGGAGTATGTGGAAAGGCCCTGAACCAGATATATATTCCAACATTTTTTTTTTGCAAGATTAGCTAGATAATCTTTCTTAGTGATCATACCTCATATTACTGGTAATACCAGGTAGTTCAGGGAATAGCTGATTTGTATTAAATCCCACTAAAAATGTGTAACTTGGCAGTTAAATCTCATGACGTGTGTGAGGTTTAGCAAACAAGTTTATTATTGAATTATCATCCATAACATCTGTTACCAAGTTCAGCAGTTCTCAGTTAAAGGAAGGATGGATTACAAGTACTGCAGGCAATAACAGAAAGGAAACACCTTCATAAGAGCTGGCTCTGAGTGACAAAAAGAATCACTGCTATTTGAAGTAGTAGCAGATTATTTACTGCTGTTAAACCTGTATTCAAAAAAAAAAAAGCCAAACACAATAAACTAGAACACACCCTGTATTTAGAGAGCATCCACCTGTAGTGACAAACTGTCATGGCACCACTCATGTATCAGAAAAGGGCTTCAAAAGAGACAGAAGCTTCGAGGAAAGCTGAAAACTCAAAAAAAATCCAGTTCACACTTCAAATGTGCATGCAAAAATAAGGTAAATGTTGTAGTAGATTAAATTTTATGCATTTTTTATGTTAGGCAGGGCAATATTTTGCAGATTTTATTTTTAAAAAAGGCAAAACAAACCCACACACAAAAAGCCCCACCTCTCTACTGAACTTGACATATCTGATGTAGCATTCATGCTACATGGCAAGGCATTTGCTTGCTGACTTTTACTGAGGTCTTGTTTGTCATATTTCAGCCCTTCCTTGTTCGCAAACCAGGGAACGCAGTCTTCTGTTTTTTTCTCAGACTGACATAAGAAACATTTAAAAAGTAAAATTAAAGGGTTTTTATCTTTACTCATGTAGTTTTCAGAAAAGATTGCCAGAAAAATTATGGACTAGAAACAAAGTGCTTAGAGAGACAAGAGCAAGTAAAATAGACTACAGAAGCAGAAAAATGCTATATCAAAAGAAAAATGTTGGGGAGAAAAGGGAGAAACTTGTCTGCACAGCACTACATGTCAAGAGCCCTGATTACCTTTTTTATTAGGATAGAAATCTGGGTGTTCAAAAAAGAAATACTTCACAACAGTGGATTACTAAAAGAAACAGCATTAAGAACTGGCTATAACTGCCTTGAGGAAAATAATGTTTGATTATTGCATAGCCCTGACAGCCACACAAGGAGACACTGTGAAAAGTATGAGATTTCAGTCTCCTTCCTTTGGCTAAGGAGTCAGACAACAGGCTTTTACTCTTTTTTTATTCTTAGTTACCTCAAAATAACGGAGACAAAAGTAAATTTAATTAACAGAACAATAAGCTTGTCAGAATCTACAAAAGGTGCAGAGTTACTGGATGAGGCTAGAAAACTACAGATCCCAAAGATGGGACAGGTAGTTGGAGCAAAGCAACACAGCCACAGAGGCACGCAAGAAAAGCACTTCAGTATCACAATACTTGGGCTCAAAGAAACTATATAAACCATGTAAAATATTCAGAATACTTGTAAATAGAGTTATGACGACTCTTTTTTCCCCCCAGTAAAATAACCATACCATAATAATGACAGCAGAGTGGAAAGAATGGTTGTTTGCAGGTACTGTGAAGGCACTGACAAGGCATACTACTAATCAGGCTGTACCTACTTTCTATCAAGTCTGGACAGTTTATTGCAGACTTGCCCACATCACCACTCTTTCATTAAAAAAGTCAGTTATAACTAGCAGTTGTCTAAGTGCTATCATTTGCATGAGAATTTGAAGCTTTATGCTTGTCTGAAGACTTGCTTTCAAGCCCGTATTTCTAAATAACAATTAAATTACTGATTTAACCAGTTATAAGAAATCATGAATGCTGCCACACTGCAGGTGATTTCTTCATTATTCTGATATTATCTGCTCCAATGATTTCTTAATTTACTTAGTCCACCAGAGCTTAAAAGTCATACTAGCTTTTTTTGAGCAGATTGCTATGAAACCTGTGTATGAAAACAAAGATGGCAAGGTACAAATCAATAGGGTAAATGAGATATGGGTCACCTTAGAAAGGTGAAACATATCTACATCTACAGTGCTTCTGCTGAGGAGAGACATGTTTTTTTTAGAAACCTAGATGCCAAGGAAGTATATTTTAATGGGGCAGTTACAGAAGCATCATAAGCATTAACACACTTGAGAAAATTAATATTGTTATTACTAAGTATCAAATTCAGAGAGGAAAATCATTAATGTAGCCCTGCAACATTTCCTAAGTTTTTTTCTAATTACACAAAACAGGCTGAAATTTGAGACAGAATTTGAAAACATCACACGTAGAGTAAGTTTCAAAAATGTATTCATGTCATAAGGAAAATTATTTTCTCAGCTAAAGAGACTATGAGTTTAAGATACATGAACAACTAGTTAAATAGCCTATAAACATTCAGTCCTTTCCATTGGAAGAAAAAAACCAGTGAACTCCAGCAGTTTCACTGGTTTATCCATAAAAAAATTATTATTTAAATTTTATATTGGGTTTCACTGTCTTCATTAGAATACCTAACTTTTTTATTCTTTGGCAAACTATGAAGAACAGAAATGGAAAAAATATCAAGAATTACTCTAATAATGTTCATCCCCATAGACATACATAATACATACACACAGATTTACAATCACCCTTCTATTCCAGCCAATGGCAAAGTCACATATATACAGAAAATTATAGACAGCCAGTAAAGCATATTTTATTAATTCATTATGAAGCTTATAACTGGTACACCAATTCACTTAACAGAGCCATAATGAATGTGAACGGAGTCAGTAAACATCAATGAGTTCAGAACTGTGTACATTTGGCACCAAAAGAGCCATAAAGTATGTAACATTAAAGGTAAGTTGAGAAAAAAAAATAATGAAAGTCCATTTTAGTTTCTCTTATTCCTATCAGAGGGATATAAATCTCAAACTTAGAGTCCTTTAGAGAACAAACTAGAGAGAGACTTTAGAGGAAGATACTTCTATTCACCAGCTTAGCCTAAAAGAGGACTTGGGACAGCGGCCTATTTAAACTCATCTCAGAACACCTTTTCTCCACTTCAAACATTGTTTGAAAGAGCAACATTAAGATATTTCAATCCTTTATAATGTTTGCATTTACTGCATTTGGCATCCAGAAATCTCACCAAAGGAAAAAAAAAAAGGCAAACAATCCTCTTGGAAACTAGCAGGAAACTTCTGGAAACTACAAAACTGACCTCCCGGTCATGTTTATCTGTGCTGGCATCAGGCTTTCCTATTTCTTCTCTGTGCTAATGAAATTCTTTGGCTCATTAGTGACACACGTGTCTACTTGGAAGATGAACGGACAATGCTGTATGAACATATTAAGGAGAAGACTGAAAAATACCTTGGTCAGAGGCTGGAAGTACAGAAATTCAGCTACATAAAGGGTGAAAATTTGTATTTCATTCTAATTCAACACACTAAACTTTTAGTATGGAGAAATTCATTATGCCTCACAAAGTTTGAGAGCCTAAGCCTTTCTAAAGTGAAGGGAAACATATTTGTGTCCTAATACATCTTTCTCAAATTATTTCACTACCATAAAGGCACTCCTTTTTATTGTAAGGAAACAGCTGAAAGAGTATAATACTGTCAGGAGTTTTGGTAGGAGGAAGGTGCATTTAGTGGCATGTTTTCACACCTGCCAATATAGACTTTGAGGACCTGACAAAAGCAACTTCACTGATGTATCAGATAAAGGACGCAATTTACTTAAATTCTTTTCTTCAAAATCCAGTATGAATAAACCCTTAGCTCTTTGCCTTATATCACCTAGGTGGCAATCAACCTGTGTGCTACTACAAATCCTGTACACAACAAAACCAGACAGGTCGAGGGAATCGATGGAACAAAAAAAAAATCCCATCCAAAACTACCATAGTTCACTGTTTGAAGTCCTATCGACCCTCAAGTTCTGTCTTTTAAAGCACTAGAAAGAATGATAATCTGTTAATGGACATTAAACACCTCCCTTCTCCACAAGCAAAAAAGGACCTAGCAAGTCATCAGATATACAAATGACTCCCTTGCCTACATAGCGGTGCTCAGTCTTCATAAAAACAGCCTTGAAAAAACACAACTTGTTTTCTTAAGGCAAAGACTGTCAAAGTCATCACTTCCCACACTTGCACTCTCAAAAGGAGGCCTGGCATTTTGAAGGAAAAAATACCACAGTAATAAGCGTTATTAGTATGACAGATTGCGTACAACAAGTGAATAGCATTGTAAAAACAAAATACACCAAGTAATGTGGGAGCACACACAGACAGCTCAGATCCAGAGATGACTGTACAAGTTCAGGACAGTCTGACTGTTCATGTTGCACCAGGCTAATGGCTCGGCTCTGCTCTGCTGGTGCCACAGACTGCTCTCATGAGCTGACTCCTCTGACTCATCTGAACTCTGATGCAGCAAGCGCATTTCAACTCCACATCCTTCTTCTGGTTTTGCTTTAGGGTTTGTCTGTGCAATGGCAGAGTGAAGAAGTCCACTCTCTCAAGTGATCTAACACAAAAGTCATGACTCAAGTCTGCATTTTGAACCCATACCAATGCCTCTGTAATTCTCAATAGCAGTGGGTCAGTATTTTTAAACTCCTAAGTTAACTCATTAAAATTTCATAGAATCATAGAATATCATAGGTTGGAAGGTACGCACATGGATCATTAAAGTCCAGCTCCTGGTCCTGTACAGGCCAACCCCAACAGTCACACCATGTGCCTGAGAGCATTGTCCAAACACTTCTTGAACTTTTTCAGGCTTGATGCTGTGACCACTTCCCTGGGGAACCTGTTTCAGTGCACAACCACTCACTGGGTGGGGAATCTCCTTCTAATACCCAACCTAAACCTCCCCTGACACAACTTCAGGCCATTCCCTCGGGTCCTGTCACTGGTCACCACAGAGAAGAGATCAGTGCCTGCCCCTCCTCTTCCCCTCAAAAGGAAATTGTAACTGCAATGAGGTCTCCCCTCAGTCTCCTCTTCTCCAGGCTGAACAGATCAAGTGACCTCAGCTGCTCCCCTTCTATACCTTTCACCATCTTCATACTCTACTACACTGAGATTTGAGACAATAAATAGGGCAACAAACAAAATAAAACAAGTCTCAAATTTTCTCCAGTTTATTTAGACTACAGTAGTAAAGAGGCAAGAAAAGTCAGGTTTAACTTCTCTTCTGCCCACTTTTCCTATAAATTCATAGGCATTTATAAGTTTATCTGTCATCAGCACTGACTGTATAAGGGCAATTAAGAATCAGTTTCAGCACTCTAGGATATAACACAGTTCCTCTTTCAAAAACACCAAAAATTATAATATCATTGATGATACTTCAGAACTAATTCTGCGACTGAGGCAATAACTGCATGTACAAAAATATCCAGAATCAAGAACCTTAAACATTTACAGCAAGTTGACAGGACATGCAATGTCAGTAGTAAGTGTCTTGGTAGGTAACTCTAGTTGTAAAACACTGACTTAAGTCTATCCATAAGTTCTCAGGAAGGGGATAAAGAAGTATTGAATTTTCTTTGCTAGATTTCAAGATTATATGCCACTTTCTGAACAGAAAGGAGATTCAATAATTGCCCACATATCTGATTATTTCAGTGGATTTATTTCAGAATCACAAAAAAGTCGCAAAAAACCACAACTAAAAATCAGACGGAGTTTTAACTCCATCATATTACTTTGTTTCTATTTGAGCAAAGAACATATCTACGGCAAAGAACAAGCAGTGCTAGTGCCACTGAGCATATGTAATATTAACAGATTCTGTTAATGCAGATTCCGACTTTAGCCTTCCTCCCACACACATACACACACATTACCATGGCGATGTGCAAAATCTGCTGCTTGGTATTTTGGAACAGCACAGAATTTGAAATGCCCTCACCATATTTGAATAGATTCAAACGCAAAGTAGGTTACATTTAAAGAGACAATAAGTCACAAATAGTTTGATAAAGTTGTCTGTACAGAAGAACACTGACAGAAACATCTTAGTATGACCTCAGCCAGTAGAAATAAAGCAACAACACTTTCACATCATACTTTCTGCCCTTGAAAGAAAGGGAATGAAGTTTAAGAATCTATAAATAGAAAAAGAACATATACAATATAAAACGCATAATCTAGAATCACCCATTATCTCTGTCAATATTTGAGCAGATATCTGAAATTGTCACTTTCAGAACAACATTTTTTTAGCATAATTCTTAGTTTATATACTATTTCACTAAAATGCATATTTGGACTTTAATAGATCCGTGCCTGCTTTGAGTTTTTGCCAAGTGGGATCACTCTTGATGCAGTTTCCTTTTATTTATTATAGTTTTCAACAGAAATAAATAATACTAAAAAAAATCTTAAGAAATAAGGATAAGCTTACTGTGAATATGTACACATTCTGACAACATAGAGAGCAAAGGATTGGGAGCAAATGTGACAATTGCTGATTCTTTGTGCCCCAGCTAAACAACAAATACATTCATAACATGTATGGAGGGACCACTCTGTGCTCCCTTCTCCCTCCCCTTAAGAATTACAGGTTACTTAAAATACATGTTTTTAAACCTTTCTTCCCACTGCACATTGATTTCTTGGATATGTCAACACCAAACAGAATTGGTAAACTCCTGCTTCTGAAGTACGTAGACACACTTTTGGCTGGAGGAAACAGCTTATATATTCTGTCTCAAAATCTGTTTATCCAGTTCAAATAAATGACTACTTGAAACTACCTTCTTACATCAATTTTAATTTTTTTAATTATATCAAGGCAGAACTAAAGAACTAATAAGCTTATAAAACTCAGGTTATTAGAAAAGAACTTCAGTACAAAAAGTTGGGTAAGATACCGTTCACTTGAAAGATTAAGAGGGGAAATAGGTAGTTGAGCTCAAGTGAGAAATTGTTCTCAGGAAGCTTTAGAGGAATAGGTTCTATTCCTTTGGCAACCTGTGTTTGATGCTAATAGCTGCAATACGTGGGGCCAATTAAGAGATCTTATCAGTCAGCATGAGAATTATTGAAAATGAGCCATGAGACAAAAGCAACCAATAAATGTAAAAGGGCACTTTATGCCTATAATATTTCAGCATTTAGTAATATAACAGTTTTGACAAAGAAGCCAGACGCAATTTAGAAAAGTCCTATTTTTACTGAAGATTTAAACAGTTGGTCTCCAAATTCAGTGGGTGAGTAGAAGAATGATAAAAGGTCCTCTTCCAAAAAGGAAGCAAGGCAAAAGTGTATCAAGCCCATACAAGATAAGCCAGTACTCTAAGACAGAAAAAGCACTAAATTAAAGACAGAAATCACAAACCTCATTCAAAAGGCAGACACACTTCTTTTTTCTATGAGGACAACTAGGATTTTGGCTGAGAAGGCTTTGGTGACAACACACTTTCTATTCTGTGGAAAGAAAGTTTTCCTAAGGAAACATTTCTGAACCCTGTGTAGTAACTGATAAAGTTCAAGGCCTGTACAGTGCTAAAAAAAAGCTGAGTTGTACTGCAATTTGTAAAAAAGCACAAGATACCAAAACACCCAGCAAACAATGATGCAGCCTGTAATCAGTTACTTGGTTCACACTGTTTTGCCCTTGTACTGTTTATACATTGGCTAAAAGAGAGAGCTGTTTGTTTTATCAGAGATCCTTGGCTAGAGATACTTAGAGTATTTTATCCCTGCTTGCCTAAAGTACAACTCTAAGTACTGTAACCATTTAGCTGTGAAAAAATACTGGATCGCAGTGGTCCTCAGCATGTGTAATATTCTCCCAGCATTACAAGCAGCATTCATTGTTCAGTGAAGAACTGAGTTGTTTTCTAATAACCACCGTATCAGATCAATTGCTCAGGTAACTGCACCCAACAGACCTTTGACATTACTAGATGTCAACCATAATGTGATCCATACTTTCAACATCACCCAAATAAATAATCCATCCATTGAACACAATCCACAGAGACCCATTTCAGTAGCCTGTTGAATACAGCTTAGCCATAACTTTGAAGCAAGCTGAACAGCACTTCCTAGCTCTTCAGGCAGTGCAGCTGTCAGCAGCTTGCTTTCTCCCATGCACTGCTCACGCACTACTGCAAACATAGAGAGAAGGTATCCGTTCTCCCTCTCACATCTCACAACAAATACTGCCAGTCTGACTGGACAGAAAGCTAACTAAATCAGAGGAGAAAGTTAACATAGTTAAGTCATGTTTCCAGGAAGAAGCCTGCAAAACCCGCTGACACCTTAATCCTCCTCCTTACACCTCCTTCCTAAGTGCTTCTGTTAATGAGACACTGACAAAGATATGTAAGATTGCTCTGCAGTAGGTCTGCACTCCCTTAATTGTGTCTTCTACAAGAGGAAGAGAGCTCCTCTTCCCCTTGAAGTTTAGGTGACGTGGTCAACAGAAACTACTGTTTCTGTTAAACAATAGTTACTCTTGGACTGAGAGTTTCATCTCACACATCCACTTAAAACCACATACAAAATACTGAACTTAAAAGAGACCAAAGACACAGCTACCCATCTACGTAACATGCACTGAGCACAGACGCTCCTGTAGGACCCTTACCAGACTAACTTTCCTACATTCAGTTTGTTACTTACAGGCAGCTTTCTTGCTGCTAAACCTCCTCTTCAATTTGCCCTTTATTTGAAGCCCCCACTTCAACATGTTCAGTGCAGCTGCTTGATTGCTCTCCTACCCACTTTCATTTGCTTCAGGTTGCTCCTTCCTTGAATTTGTCATTACTTCTCAACAGCAAATCGTGTAAGACAGATTTGCTTCATCAAAATTACATTAAGTGACTGTGAATACTCAAAAGCCTCTCTCCAGATCTGCTGAAGTTTTTTAAAAAGAAATCAAATTTATCTGTCTCAGGATCAGCATCCTTCAGAGCAACATTTCTCCTTCCCCTCTCACCGTTATTTTCCTCCCAGGCCTGGCTACAGGAAGGAACACCATGTCCCTGCTCTTCTAATCCATCTCCATCTAGTTTATTCAAAAATTTATCCTTAAAAAAAAAAAATCATTTATTTCTGCAGTCATTATGTACACTTTGCTTCAGTACTTTTTAACACAAAAGTAATACAGCAAGACAGCTGCAGTATTAAAAGAAAAACACTTCATGTTAACCCTGCTTTATACTTTAAGAATTGATAAAATTGCTTTGGAAGACAGGCATTCATGTTTCAGCTACATCTGGGGAGTAAACAGGAGCCAATTCTCTACAGTCCTTCAACATACATAAGAAAGCATTTCTCTCATTTTTTAAAGTATCAAAACAGTGACTAACACCTTCATTCTAAATTCTTTTTAAATTCTTTATTTGCTTTACAGGCCAATCTTAAAATTAGGAGACACAAGACAACTAATATTGAACAGATACGGTAGTTACTAGGAAATATGTTTTAATGAATATGACACAGAGAGGTACAACAAGGCTCTAAAAAGGGTCATGCTAGTCTTCATCCATTTTCTCTATCTATGCACACAGAGGTGTAGAAGGAGAAACAGATACCCAGAGGTAAGGCGGTGACCAAAGATAACGGGGTCATTCAGAAGTATGTTTACACAAGGCAACAGTCTATAATATTAGCTAGAACCGTATCTAGTAAAAACATGTGTTGCAGTAATTAACTTATGATAAACTGCTATTCAGTTCTTGGACTCAGACTGTCAAGTGTAATCAAGAGCTGCAACTGAGTTACTAAAACTAATTTGAACAGTCAAAGTATCACTCAAAAATAAGTGAAAATTAGTCACATTTGAATTTTATTCAAGCACTCAGTGATGCTGACCCAGTGGGTTTCTACCCAGAGCTAACACGAATCCTGACAGAATTTACAAAACAGACTGGTAAGAGACTTCCTTTAGTTGCTAAGTTTATATCTAATCTGTCACATCACATTAAGTTAAGCTCACTGAAAATGAAAGTAACAACAACAACAAAATCAACCAGAGAGATATTT
The DNA here is from genome assembly GCA_013396755.1 of Sclerurus mexicanus. Classification (NCBI taxonomy): domain Eukaryota; kingdom Metazoa; phylum Chordata; class Aves; order Passeriformes; family Furnariidae; genus Sclerurus; species Sclerurus mexicanus. Next base: position 212,243 of record VWZF01003012.1, read on the forward strand.
CCATGCAGCACTTCAACACTGGGGACTTTTTTTACATTATTGACTAATTTAATTTCACATTATGCTTCAGGTCTAAAGGTTGGTCTATAAATTTCACTAAATAAACCAAGTACCTCAGTGCTACTCCTAATAGTTTGAAAAAAAAATCCCAAACTTCAAGGAACTGCCATCTCAGTCACGTATTACAGAATGAAATATGTCTTCCTTCCCAATATATTGTGTAAGGAAAAAAAATTTTTCTAACAGTGCACTGTAATTCTAGAAGGAAGAAACTAGAGAGGAAAAAAGAAAGCCCTTCACACCCCTCTCTGAGGGTAAAAAGGCCTGGCACAAGTAAGGGTCTGTGTAAGCTTGCTCTAAAAACATTGCTCAAGTTAACAGGTGTTACATGGACTCCTCCCCAGTGGACAATTGATTACAGCAACAACTGTTGATTAGCGTTATTTCACCACCACAACCCATTACTCTTAGAAATGCAGGACAGTGTTGACTACACTTCTTACTGGGAAAAGATATGAAATGAGACATTTAATACTTCTTGCTTACTGTAATCCCTCTATAGCACATGATCTGATTAGATTCATAGCACATGATCACCACTCTAGGGTTAATGTTTTATCACTGCAATGAAAGCTCTGATATCTAGGCAAAAAAAAAGAAAGCACAGTAAAATATTTAGAAAGACATTCAATTTCTCATCTCCCTTTCCTGTTTCTAAATCAACTCAACTTATTTTTCAGACAGCAGAAACTATGATAGGATGTTCAAAACATTTATAACTGTCTTTCACCTATCATGACTCGCCAACATGTCCACAAGCATCCCCACAGACCACCATACTGCAAGCCAAGCCACCACAGAATTTGCAACACCTATGTAAGGTCCAAATTACTAGCAGGCCTCAAAACAAATTTATTTTCTCTGGTTATATGACAACATAAGTAAATTGATAATTATATTTCAGCAAATCAGCTTTTAAATCAAAGATAATGCATGGCAGAGCTGCAACATTTCTGTACAACCTACACCCAACAACAGAGTTCTTCAATCCTCTGGTATACAAATGCCATATAATATTTTCTGGACTGCATGACGTAATTTCTGAGCTATACAACTTTGACTCAGATATACAGAAACTTCACCACAAAGTTTCTTGAACACTAAATAACAGATACTCATTAGCAAAATCATTTTAGATATTCAGACAGCTACATCCAGGTTCTAGTTTCTCACCCAAGGTAATGGAAGAAACGAAATTTAAAAGAGCAATGATGCAATTATTGACATACAATTCAGTTTATGAACATACCAAATTTATACAGTGAATTATCTTATTGCTTATTTGAGCTGCTACTTATTTTATTAGTGGGTGTAATAATTTGCTTGATCACTTTCTGCAATTTCATCTACAATAGTCCCATTTGCCCTTCAGAAAACATTATTATAGTAGAGATCTAGTATTTCATTACATCTTTCAAAATCCCATCTTTATTTCAAAATCATAAAAAAACGACTCTCTAAAACATATTTGTACCTTCAATGGGCTACTATTAATCCTATTACCTAAACAAAATTGACTAAGTACTCCTCATGAGTGAGGAAAAAAGCAACATCTAACCCCAACTACTTGAGTCAAATACAGGGAAACATACTAGTGTTACACTTACAGGTGTTTCCTTAAAAGGTGACTGTCAGCCCTTGAGGATTAAATAAGACTGGTCACCAAAACCATACCCTTAAGGCAACCCGAGCTTAAGGCAACCCCTTCCCCCTCATTTTACAGATTTTATTTCTATTTTTAACCAGTTACCACAGTCTAGGAGTGACATATACTTGTAACGGGCATGGGAAAAGTCTGCTTTGGGTTTCACTTAAGTGCTTGCTCACAACCGTGGAATAATTACTCCATTCATGAATCCAAGTTCAGAAACAAAATCGGGAGACTTACAGTTTAATGCATATCCAGCTTCAGAGGTCAAAGTCAGAGTGCCCCACGTTCTCCTGGCCTAGGAAAGGAAGAGTTACAATTCCGGTAAGAGCACAGGGTCACACACACACGGAGTAACTGCCTGAAAACCACACGCCTAACTCAGACGACAAGCGCCACATTTCGAATCACTGCGTTAAATACTGATTCATCTCTCTGGGTGCGCACCAAAGTCACAGCTGCTGTACCCCAGCGCCCCTCCTTCCCCTCCCGGGCGGCCCTACACGGCTCGGGCAGCGCCGCGGGGCTGCCCGCGGCGGCCAGGGACGCG
>VWZF01003012.1:215316-239599 GCA_013396755.1 Sclerurus mexicanus
TGATGGCTCATCATGGGTGCTTGCACACTTGTGGCTGGTTTGCTGGTTCAAATAGGTGCCACTGCGACCCTCGAAGACAGCCATCGCCACTCCATCCCACCAGATCATCCACTGTCTTTTAAAGGTAACAAAGAGGGGGGAATGCTAAAGGTGGCGAGCATTAGTCAAGTATGAAACACGATGAACGTGCAAGATCGGGTATTCCTGCTGGGTGGAGAAGTATGGCTGGCAGCTCTACCCAGTGACACTGTGGTGCTGTCGAGCTGTGTCTCTCCACGTAAAAACACGCTGCCATCTCACCTGTGCACTACGTGTCCTAGTTTTGTACATCATCCGGGGTTTAGTGGCATGAGTTAAAATGGAAAATGTGGCAGTGCTAGTGAGTGGTTACCAGTAACCTGAATTTGGATAATATCACAGGAAGAGTAACTGGAGACAACAGCTGGGGAGTGGAACATTGCCTGGTCTATACCTAAATCCACAAACTTGTATAAAATAGTGTGGAAATTATATAATGCATGTAAAAAATAGTTAAAAACATTTTGATCCCTGTTTTTAGCCTGTATGTATCGCTGACATTTACACTGAAGTAGCAACATAGATTTTTTGGCTGACAACATTTCGTTATTTTTCCAGAATTTTTTTTACAATGTTGGACATTTTTATAAAAGAGTTTTATGTCCACTAAGGTACCAGATGTGCTTATGTCTAATTTGCCTTCAGAAGTGTCCACATCAGGCACATTCTGCCACTGATCTCCCCTTGCAGAGACAGAGTCACTTAAAACCAGTTTCAGCTCAGCCCTCTGCCAATGGTGTTTCTGCTCCATGTGTTTAGATGATGAACAACCTTGTTTAGAATCATGGAATCAACAAAGTTTAAAGAGACCTTTAAGATCATCCAGTCCAACCATCAACCCAGCACTACCACTTTAACCCCTTGGCCATGAAACCACAGCACGCAGCAACAGATCCAGATCCTCCTTAAACACCTCCAGGGATAGTGACTCCACCAACTCCCTGGGAAACCTATTCCAATGCCTGACCACCCTAACAGTGAATTTTTTTTCTAGTATCTAATCTGAATCTCTCCTGTCTCAGTTTAAGGCCATTTCCTCTATTCCTCTCACTGCAGGTGTGGCAGAAGAGATGGGCCCCACCTCACTGCAACCTCCTTTCAAGTAGCTGTAGAGAGCAATGAGGTCACTGCTGAGCCTCCTCTTCTTGAGACTAAACAAACCCAGCTCCCTCAGCTATTCCTCACAAGACACATTCTCTAGACCCTTATCAAGCCTTGTTGCCCTTCTCTGGACACACTCCAGCACCTAAATGTTCTTTGTAAAGTGAGAGGCCCAGAACTGAACACAGCACTCAAGGTGCAGCCTCACCAGTGCTGAGTACAGGGGGATGATTGGTGCCCTGGTCCTGCTGGCCACAACTATTCTTGGTACAAGCCAAGATGCCATTGGCCTTCTTGGCCACCTGGGCACACTGCTAGCTCATACTGAGTCTGCTGTCTAACTGTACCCTCAAATCCTTTTCTGCAGAACAGCTCTCAAGCCACTCCTCCCCAAAGAGAAAGTATTATTATCCCCACTTTCAAGATGAGAAAGTGCAGCATAAAGAGGCAATATAGCTTGCCTCAGGTCATATGTATAGTATGTGGTAAAACCAGAAACTTCATGCAGAGTTTGAGTGCAGATCCAGTCAGTCTAAATCACAAGTTCATTTTCTTTCTCAAGCTCTTTTTCTCAGGATTCCACTCCTGAAAAATTATTGGAGAAGGAGCAAAGCAATATTGAAGAAGACATGCTACAAGAACTTCTGTTGAACTTGAGCAAAAAATAATATGTAGTTAAATTGAAATGTTGGGAGTAAGCATATTTACACAGAAATCAGCAGAATCATCATCCCAGTTTTGTAAGCATATGAACCAATAAGGTGAACCATGCAAGATGTTGCTTCAATATTGTATATTTAAGATATGTCATGTAAAAACTTCCTGTTTTTATTGGTTACATTACATGCAGGAGTAGTGAATTAGAAAAACATCTTTGGCCAAAGCAGCTAACACAGTAACAATATCCTGAAGGATTCTCTGCTTTACGAGTACCATTATGTTCTAAAGAGTTTGGCATTTTCATCAAGCACTGTGGTAACGCATGCTTTGAACCATTCCCCACAGAAATTCCTCTCAAGGAACAAAGTCCCTGCATCCACAGTCTATGATAGATGGTTTCAGTACAACTTCAGAGTTTCAGGCATCCTCACTGTCATATGTCTCAACAGACACTAATGTGCCCAAAGTGACATTGTGTAGCCAGTAGCATAAACCTCTAAGAAACCAACTAATTCAAACCAGGCCCAGCAGCAGAGTCAGAAGATTCATCAACATTGTGAAAGCATGTGCCGAACACTTGTCAGAAGACAGTAGTCATGTGCCACGCTGCTTCTGGCAGCAATGGTGCATATTCAGCTGCCATTGTTACTAATAAAGTACTAATCATGTTGAGATGATGTGTGTGAGAACAAACTATGTATAGACTGAGCCATGCTTGCAAATAAACTCAATTAAGCCTTCAGTAGATTGAACTGAGTTGGACAAATGTGCTCTGACCAACAGTTTGTATTCTGCTTTATTACAGTTAGTTCCTCAAAAGTACAGTCATGATACCTTTACAACTTCCCAAGTATCACTCATGTCCTTCTGACTAAATACTGACCATTCTCCTGATTTCTTTCCCCAGATAGTCTTGCCCATATTATTGACTACTTTTACTAATTACTTCTTCCATATACAAAGTTAGGCAAGAACTTTTTCCTTCTAAAACTTCTTCCTCTTCTGCTGTTCTCAGCCTGATGCCAAAGCATGGGGAAAAAAATGGCCAAGGAGAAATAACTCAATATTTATATGAACCTTTGCTAGTAAACAATATTCTTCCCACCATGTGGGCCAGATTGATTCCTAGTTAGCATACCAAACAAAACAAATAGAAAAATTCATCATTGCTGACTTTGGTGGTGTCTGTGGAAAAAAAAAAAAAGATTGATTTTAAAAGGGAGAAATTACCTTATAATTCCAAATTTAACAATGTGTTGCTCCCCTTTATGAATGAATAATACAATGAACATGTTAGCTGTGACTGAATAGCAGTGTGTGGGTATAACACTCATAAACACTCTATTTCTACTATAGCTGTATACAAGTTAGTGAAGGTGTGTACCCACAATTACAAGTGGTTAAGGCAACTACTTACTGAGTTGCGTCAGCTGACCATACCTGCATGCCTTACCTGTGGCAACTGTGTACCTTCATATCTTCATTAGGATTTTTTTCATAGAAGGAGCTGTTAAACATAGGAATGTACTGCCCAGGCAGGTGATTGGGCTCACCATCCCTGGAGGTGTTCAGGAAGACATTGGGCATGGCACTTAGTGCCATGGTCTAGTTGACAAGGTGGTGATCAATCAAAGATTGAACTCGATGATCTTGGAAGTCTTTTCCAACCTAAATGATTCTGTGATTCATGATGGCAGCCTAGGCAAACGTGTTTTGTTTTGCAGTTGCCACAGGCAGGGAACCAGGAATACAGTCTGTTCATATGGCTCAGCTAACAAGAGGCAATGTGTTATGCTTTGCTCATTCAGTCAGTGGCAAAGGTCTGCTCATGACCACTGCAGAAGGTGAGTCCAGTCATAGCCACCAGCTTTAAGAGATCAGCCCAGTGAGTGGGGGTGGTGGGGTCAGAGGAGAAAGGCTGACTTCTTCCTTGTCTTATGCTAAAAGAAGAAGCTGCTGGGGATATTCACCTTCCACTCTTTCCTCTAATTGGTTCTTCTCTGTGAAGAAGCCAGAGTAAGGAAAAACTTGGTTTTTTTCCAGAAGAAGCAAAAGTTTCACCTAGAAGTCCCAGCAAAGTCTCTGAATGTACATGCATTTCTGGATACAAGCCCCTCCATGTGGCTCAGTAACTGTCCCTGTGGAAGCTGATGCACCATGCCTTCTGCCTTAAGGCTTTATAGGGAGGATATGTCTTTTTCTGAATTAAAACCTGAGAACTGAAACACAATCTGAAGTGCTCTTTCATCAAGTATCTAAAGTGGATTTACCATTCACCAAAAGGTGTAGAGAAAATGGAAAAGAATGTGTGTCCTCTTGACTCAGTCAGTTCTCACTCAACATGTAAAGACCTGAACTTGGCAAAGTAGCTTGGAGCTTTTCTGCGTAATAAAAAGAAGATCCTTAAACAAAAGAAGCTCACCAAGTGAAAATCCAATGGGATTTTTTCAGATAATAGTACTGTTTCAATTATAAAGCAACTTTGCTAAGTAGTTGCAATAATATAGTTGCTTCAATGTGAGCCTGCAATGAAATATCTGCATGATACCTTCATTTATAGTTCTTTTCCTGACAGAAATAAAACTCCACAAACAATAGAGCTTTTTTACACTTACAAGAACCCCACTGATAATTATGATTATAATATATTTTCTGTAGGCTTCCTCAATTTCTATTCTGGCTTTGGAAATTCATAATTATTTAACATGCATCTTTGTTTCTGCTCTCACCCACTAGTTGTCTGGTCTGTTTAGATTACATATTTCTGTGATGTTTGCGCTGTGTTTGCATATTGCCCAGTATTAAGCAACTCCCATTTTTTTTGGCCTCTCTGCTTGCTATTGTGATACAAATAATAAATAATTCCACACTTTTAAAATTCATTATTATTTCAGAAGCTCTAGGGCTTTGCTTTGGTTTCCTGTTTATGAAAATATAGTTTTATTGGTTTTAGCAGAGACAGGGCATTCCATTAAGCACAGTAAAAAGCAGGCTTTGCATTTATAGGCTTTGCAACATGGTACTATGAAAATAGGTAGAATGGTCTGGGAATGGGAAGAAACACCCTGGAATCCTTTGTGACATCTAATTTTTCATACCATTGCCATTAATATTCCTAGCTGCTTCGCTAATAGCACGGAGAGTTTTATGGACTTATTAATGCTGCTTTACTGGGAAGCTTTTTTTTGTCTGGGAAAAAGTCCTCCAAAGTGAACAGGAGCTGTGAGTAAGTGGTTTACTAGGCCTCTGAACCACATACCATCATCCTCTCTAGCATCCAGCCATCACTTTGAAAGCTGATATGTCTCCTCTTTGTTCCTCGAGTTAATTTTCTTATTACATTTTTGTCTTTTCTAATTGCCATTTCCATGTCATATTTTATTCTAATTGGGTTTTTTTTATGCAACCATAGCATCCCTGTTCTGAACTGCAAACTGGGTATATTCACATTCTAACTGCTGTCTCTGCAATAGAACTAATTCAGCATAACTGAGGATTAATGACAAGATGGCAAGTCTTCATCTAGTAACAATATAAATCTCCATTTCTTTTTCTTACTTTAAGCTGTTCAAACCTGTTTTGCCCCATCACCAAAATAAAAGGGACACTGAAAGAAAACCAGCATTCCTAACACTTGCAGAATAATTCTACTACTGACTTTAAAAAAAATACAATAGTATTCTGTATCCAGTCTCAGGAACATTTTTTGCTTCTAAGATGAATTCTGTCATATCCATTAAATGTTCTCTGGTTCCTAAACACAGGGAAATGCTTTTATCTGATACTGACCTTAAAACTTGAATGTTGTTCCAGGGAGAACAGGGTGTCCAAAGGGATGTGGGAGCTGAAACTGAGACACCGCAGAAAACTTAACCCAAACAGTAGTTTTATTACCAAAAGTGCCCAAGTAAACAGGAAAAAAAAAAAGCAAAACAAGAGAGAGAGAAAAGAGAAATTAAGCCCCCAGGTGCAAACACCCAAATTGCCCAGGTGTTTCCCATGGAGTTGTCCCACTGACTCCTGGAATGCCCAGACTTCCTGAGCAGTGGCTGCATCCTCAAGGGTCAGTTGGCTCACAGATGACATCAGGTGTCCCCACCAAGGCAACATTGTCTTGTCATGTGAAGCAAGCAAGCTGTGAGGTGTGAGCCATCTGCCTTTTATCTAAGTTGCTGAAGTGACCTCAGCTGGGCAGGTGTGGCCATCACTGCCCAACCAGGGATCCTCAGCACCTCCCCCCAGTTATGTAAGTAGGACCTTCTTGCACATGTCTGGGGGTGTTGGCAGCTGTCTGGTATGCTCCAGGGGGTATTTATTAAGTGGGTCTGGGGCCTTCATCCTCCTCTCTGCCTCCTTCAAGTGCCCTTAGAGAGCCACCAGCCAATCATGAGAGCCCAATTAATTTTAGTTTATACAGAAATGCCTCCCTCAAGGCCAGAGACTGTCTTTATCGACCTGTTTTCCCATAATTTGGCAGGAGAAGCACAACTCCTCACAGGTGGCTGGGCCAAACACAGAGCGAAAATATCAGCATCTAATTCCACCCAAATACAAATGTCTTAGTGGAAGACATGCCACTGTCTTCAGTGAGACCAGTTTTTCAAGTTGTACAAAGATTCAGCTTCCTAACACAGTGCTGTGTTTGTTTGGGCATTTTTGTTTTCATACTGGGGGCTTTCATGTTCAGTTCCATCTTATAAAAGACTGTATCTTTTCATTTGATTTGCTTGGGTTTTTTTTGTCCTACACTACGTATTGTAGCTAGTTAAATTTAACTATTTAATCTTAAGCAAGTGTTCATTCTGTTCGGAGTCTTATATAGCTGATGGATAGGTAGTACTAAAAACCTGTTTGTAGCAGTATTTGGTTGCCCATCAACAATTCCATTAAGATGCCTTCCTTGTTTATGTAACTGGCAGTAAGTTATATAAGTAAGTAACTCTTTACAACCTGCTCAATTCATTTGGAATTGCTTTCAGTCCTAGGCCACCACAGATCGACAACATTTTTTTTCAAACTGGACATTTATATTCCAGAGAAACAAACAACCACCTTCAGCATCTGAAACGTGACTGTATGCCCCAAAGCATATGCTCTTTGAACTTGCACCTGGGATTTCTGACAGTGTTGAGTACAGGTGTTTATTTCATGGCCATACAACTGGTCAAAAGAGGTGGGGCTGACAACAGAACTAGTTAATGTGCTACGAAGAACATGGTAAGCTTTTCCTAGAACAAGAATCCAGTAGGACTGCTAGCAGAGCTGGGAGTATTTCAGAAAACTCTCAGGTCAGTACAGAGGCAGGATATATATGAAGTTGCCTCAAAAATTAAACTCAGGTGCTATTCATGCCCCAGAAAAAGTGTGTGTGAGGTTACCGAGGTTTATTATCACAACGCCATCAGCCTCACTGATTCATTCTTGGGGAAGGTGCAGTTTTGCGCGTCCAGCTGCACTGCCAGACAGAGAGAATTTGCAATTACAGGGCATGGGTGTTTGCACAGGCCTGCAGCCATACATCTGCCTTTTTATTTCTGAACTGAACAGGCCCACTGATGTAGCAAATAACATTGACAATGCTACAGAAGAATGTTTTACTGAAGTGGAAATGGATGTTAGCATCCATTCTGAATGCTAGTCTTGGATTTGCAAAGGCAAGAGACATCTTGATCTGTACCAAAACTACAAAAGAAAAGGCCAAATGTATGCATGTAAGTTGAAATACGACTAAGATGGATTATCAATAAGAGAACAGTATGAAGTTCCATGAGTGCTGTAACCCATATATTTTAACTTAGAGTTTGTATCCCGCGACTGATTCCCTGGTGTCTCATAAAAAGTTCTATGACTAAAGTTCTTCTTGCAGTGGAGACATTCACAGAGTCTCTACCGTGTGATTTCTCCACAGTCTAATAAAAATCTCTTGGACAGTATTTCTCTTATCTCTTGTGCTATCTCTTTGACTCAAACTGGTAGGGGCTTACAAAGCTGGAACTTTACCTTTCTATAATAAAAACACAGACAAATTCAACTAAGATTAAGAAGACCCATGCTTATCCACCACCAAAAAAACAAACAAAAAAAACCAACTAAAAAACAACCAAACAAAACCCCAACAAAACAAAACAACAATAAAAAACTCAAACAAACTGAAAAACCCCCAACAAATGAACCAACCAAAAAAAACAAACCAAACCAAAAAAACCCACAAAAACCAACAAAATCAAACACCCCCAAACCAAAAACACCACCAAAAAAACCCCCACAACCCAACCAAAAAGCTTTACCACAAAACTGAGAAAGAGGACAAATAGAATGACAGGAACAGCTGTAGAGAAATTTCAGATTTTCACATTTGTATATTTGGGAGAATTGGCCTAGAAAATGGGTCTACTGAATTAACCAACTGACATAATGAAAATCATACCTGCCATAGGCAGCCAGAATAGATTTTTACCAGCTTTATGCCTTTAACAATATGTGATAACAATATCTGCCAGCTAATTGCACCGTGATCTGAATGTTTTTTGAAACTCTATTTCCTCACTGGCTTGAGTGACTGCCTTTTTGTCCCCTATGGCACAAAATTGAGAAGGCAGCATTTAATCATCCATTTTCTTTCCCTTTACTGCTCTACAGTCAATTTACTTTTATTATTTTATTATAAATTTATTATATTTTATTATTTTTATTTATTTCCTCAGGAAACCATGCAATACATGAGAAGATTTCTTCAGATGCTGAGCTCTCTGCAGGAATATATCTGTTTAACATATCAGAGCATCAGGATATTTAACCTGAATTAAATATGATCCTACTATATATGCTAATATATTTCTAAAATGAGGGGATTTAAGGCCTTGACAATTGTGCTTTAAAAAAAATGTTCACCTGTTTGAATTAATTGGTAAGTTGCAAATTAAAACATAATCAATTATGGCTTTCTGAGGAGTGTCACAAGAACTTGGTTTCAGAAATATGAGCCCTCAAGTGGGAGTAGCTTGCTGCTGTGCCTTCAGGGTTTTACTTGGCAGCCAGCAGCAGGTGCAGTGCAGTGGGCTGGTACTGGTGTAATGTGGGTGAGATTGCCAAAGCTTTCTCCTTTCTACTTAGTGAGACAAGTTTTCAGATACCCTCCATTACAATAACAAACACTTTGAATGGCACTGAAAGTAGTTTTAACTGACATTTATTGTTCTGTGTTGTATTACACAATATTCCTGGAACCTCCTTTTTTGTAGTACAGCCAGAGGTGATTGCAGTGCAGAGAAACATCTTCCCTTGCAATCACTCAGGGAAATCTTCAGCCATTCAGAATTCACTGCTTATGCCCAAGTCTTACCTCCATCTTCTTATGGGACTATTTAAAGAAAAATAGTGAAACAACCACACTAAATCATACAAGTGAAAAAATCTGCAGAAATGCACACCTGATTTTCACCTTTAAATAGAAGTATTCACGTCCTGCTAGTTGGCAATTTTAGTAGCTTGGTGGGCTCTGAGTAACTGCAAAGAAAAAACAGGCACTTCATGTTAAGACTGGGAGGACAAACTTAAAAACAATCTAGGCCTTAAATGGATAGTTAATGTAATTCAGATTCCAAATTAGGAACCAGATCTGGGACATGCTCCAGATATTGAACTCCCACTGAAATTTACAGCACCTTCAGCAACATCTCTTATTAAAAAGCAATAAACTTTTATTGTGTTTGAGTAGATTTCAGCTATTCATTACAGTACAGTTAATTCTGTAAACAAAGACTCTAATGTAGGTACCATTCACAAGCAAAGCAGGCATTCTACCAGAAAAGGTTCTGCAGTTTTAACAGGCTACCCTTTGCTAAATAATACAGCCAATACTTTCCCAACATCCCCAAAACAGTCTAAGCAAACTGTTGATGGTTTCAACTTTGAAAATCCCTGACAAAGAGACTGATTACAGTATGCATAAGCAAACAAAAACAAAACCAAGAGCAAACATACAAAAACAGTTTTTCAAAAAGGGTTATAGTGAAAATGTGGAGGATAGAAGCAGGGAACAACTACATAAAATGTCCTACCATTTATACATTTAGGAAAACATTCCAAAGATTTTTGGACTGAATACCTCACTGAAACTGTAAAGGGTCTTTTCCAAAAACTACCCACTGCTGAGCTGTACATGGCAATGATACCTAAATAGGACTGTGCTCAGGAGGATATAAGGATGTATAATTTTGAAAAGTCAGTATGTACTTAAGTGCTTTGTGTCCACTGTGTGATTGCTTCCCTTTTGGTTTCTGTATTTTTAGCCCTGTTGGTCCAAATGCACATTTAGAAACATGTTAACCATCACTTGTTTCACCAAGACCATATGAAGCCTACCTGTGTGACAAAACCATAACCAGCTGAGACATTAACATATTGCATTGCCCTATCCAGGGAGCAGGGAATTCAGAACATGGAAGGGCTGTTGTTATGGGCTTTATTGGGTAGAGGAGGGTGGGTAGGACACCAAAAGCAAGGGAATTGTGTGTGGAGGACTGGGAATGGCATTCTGCTTCATGATCCCCCCCCTGAGTGTTTACAGTTTTGTCAGCATCTGGTTATATATATTAGTTCGATTTTAAGGCCCAGTCCCTGGGCCGTATCACTTTAACTGTTGATAGCCAGATCTAGGCTTAAACCAAAATGTTGCTGTAAACGGTTAGTACAATTTACCCATGCAATGTGGGATCATGCTTTAAACCTATTTAAATCCTCTCAAGCACTAAGCTTTTATTTAAAGTATTTTTTAACCTGCATGCTGCCAGTGCTAGGGCAACTTCAGTAATGTGGAAAACAAGTGGGAACAACAGCAAGGACATGCTGTTGGCAACTAATGCTGCTCAAACCTGTCCCACATAGTTGCCAGAGCTTTCCCTGTAATGCTACACCAGCAGATTCACACCACTCAGGGAAGATTAAACGTTTTGGAAAAAAAAAATTTTAGCCTCTAGCAAAAGTTTACAGATTGGTATTGTAAGATACTTTATAATATATTTGTAGGGGCAAACTGAGTTTAATATCTAGGCACATGTTAATGGGTGGTTAAACAAAAAATATACTAACTCAAACTCATTTGGGTCAGGTCATAGGACAGATTTGGAGCGGTCTTTCAAGTTTTTTCCCCAACCAATTCTGGATTTGGAAAAACTGAGATTTTTTGGCAGGTGAAATCCTTTATCTATCTTCCATGTCACTTCCTCAAGAATGAAGATGTACTTATGATGACATAATCTGACAAAAGAATAGGTAATAATAATGCAAGGATATACCCTAGAGGCCTGTTTCTGTTCACAGTGAAATTAAACAATTCCCACTGACTTCAATGGGAACAGAATTAAGCCTAGTTAGTTTTAAAGGAACTATAATAGGAAAATAGATGTCTACCTTGGGCAAAAAGAGAATAGGAGACTTTCAAAGTATCAAATTAGAGATATGGGGTCGTGTTCCATTTATTATGCCCAGATAATCTAGTGTGGGAGCAGAACAACTAAATAAGTTGTGGTCTTTCTTTACAAATTTCCTACTACCAAATAAGACTTATGTGCACAAACACATACACACACACAACCCCAACCCCAAACCCCCTCCTGAAGCTATAAAGTTCCTCCCTGTCTTCCCAAAACTCCCTTGCATTGAACAGTTCTTCCACACACGCAAATTTATAATCCAGGAACAGGACAGATTCTGTTGCAGAAAGTGCCTCAGTTGGCTGAGAATTTCAAGTTCACCTGTCCCCATCAATTACATACATTTCACCATCATTATTATTTGGTTGTGACTGTTTTCCCATTATCATATAGGAGCACATTATATGATAGACTTCGGAGATGGATAGGGATATGGGAACATACTGTACCTGCAGCTTGTTCCTGGCTGTTCCTTGGTTGTTGTATAGAGCTAGCCAGGATTGCAATGTGCTCCAGCAGGTCCTGTGTTCTGCATGTTGGTGGACCAGAACACAGGATCTGTCCCAAAGTGCACTTACCCCACAGTGAAGACACAGTGTATTTGTCCCATACTAATCTAGAAAAAAGCTCACAAATGTCAAACTTCAGTTCAAATTTTGTAACTACTCATATGCATTTGTCTGAGCCATTTTCTCAGCTTTTCTGTCCGTGTATTCACTCACTTCCCAAGGTGGTCAACTGCTTTGTAAACAGGGAGCAGAAGCGGGCTGAAAAATGTAGTGGAAGCTCAGGATATTAAATATGACTATTTTTAGTTTTGTTGTTGTTTACCATTTACCTTGGCCCAGCTTCCAAAAACCTCACTATGTCATATTTAAAATCAAAATAAGAAAGTCCCCACATATGTAGAAATCACAAAATCACAGAATCAATTTGGTTGAAAAAGACATCTGAGATTGATTCCAACCTATGTCCAACCACCACATCAAGACTGTGGCATTAAGTGACACTTCCAATTTTTCCTTAAATACATTCAGGGATGGTTACTCCACCACCTCCCTGGCAGTCCATTCCAATGTCTAATCATCCTTTCTGTTAGGAAATTCTTCCTAATGTCCAAGCTAAACCTCCCCTGGCACAGTTTAAGACTATGTCCTTTTGTCCTGTTGTTGGTTGCTTTGAAGAAGAGACCAGTCCCTACCCAGCTACAACATCCTTTCAGGCTGTAGAGGGTGATAAATAGATCCTGTCTTGAGGAGCTCACAGTCAAGATGAAGATGAAAATGGAAGAAGTAAAACTAAGAAATAATCATGAAGGAGGAGATGAGAATTATTATAGGACCAGTTGGATGACCTTGTCTCATGGTTTAAGCCTAGCTGGAAATGAAGCATTACACAGCTGCTCACCCACTCCACTACCACAGGAATTGTGAAGAGAACCAGAAGGATATAGAGATAGAAAACTCAAGGGTTAAGAAACAGACAGTTTAATGGGGAAAGCAAAAGCTGTGCACACAAGCAAAGAAAAACAAGGAATTAATTAACTGCTTCCCGTGGGCAGGCAGGTGTTCAGCCTCTCCAGGAGAGCAGGGACCCATCACATGTGATGGTTACTCGGGAAGACAAATGACATCACTCCAAATGTCCCCTCCTTTCTCTTTCTTCCCCTCACTTCATATACTGAGCATGATGTCACATGGTATGGAATATCCCTTTGGTCAGTTTGGGTCACCTGTCCCAGCTCTGTCTCCTTCTCCTTCTCCCATGTACCCCCAAACTCCTTGCCAGCGTGGCAATATGAAAAGCAGAAAAGACCTTGGCCTTCAGCACAAATCCAAAACACAGCCCCATACCAGCCACTGCAAAGAAAATTAACTCTACTCCAGCCAAAACCAGCACGCCTTGGTACCAGCCTGACAATTCCAGGTTACCCACAAAACAATAAAATCTTTCTACCCAGGTTTTTATCAAAATGGTCCATTTCGACCCCATTTGAAGCTGAAAAAAATTCCTTTGCTGGTGCTCAATTCACGCTGAACTGTAATCCAAAAGAAAGAAAAATTCATAAAATTGGGCCACAGGCATATTTTCCTGGCAAATTTTTTTCCTCTGTGTGTGTTTTGTTTTTTTCCTAATTGTCTCTTTTGCTTATAATAATTTTTTCCTTTCAATTAATGTGGATTAAGAAATCTCAAATTAATTCACATCTAATTTGACTTCCAAGACCTACACAATGTGTATAGTGTAAACCTGGGTCCTCTGCACTGAGTGTTTTTCTTTACTGCACTTCTCCTGCTGTATCATGCTACTTACTCATGTAGCAACTGTCTTTCTGAACTATTCCAGACTTAGAGAAAGCACATTACGCCTCAAACTAGCAACCCATGGACAGAACTTGGCTGGAGCCTATTAGGCTTTCTGCCTTTTCTAAACAGCACTCTATTGTAATGCCTAAGTATGGATTTACATATGTAACTTTGTCATCAGAGTTTGAAAGTAATTTCTAATCTGGCTCAGAACTCAGAATCATTGGCGTCCTATAGTCAGGACATCACTACAGTCCCACTCTGCAGATAGGATATTTATCTGTTTTCTATGTTCATATTTGAAAAAGACAACTAGAGCTGGATCCTCATTTAGCAATACCAAAAAGAAAACTGCCTTCATATATACTTAAGTTTCAGATAAATCTACTATGACACAGAGCTCTCAAAATACAGAAGTGCTATAAAAATTAACTTAGGCCACCTGAATTCACTGATGTATGAAAAAAGATGTAAGTTGAACAGCTGTGCATAGAATATTTCACTTCAATATTGTTCAAAAGAATTCAAATGTTGGACCCTGGCCATACAAGGACTGTTTGACTGCTTATACTTATATTCTCTACAGAGAATTAATAAATATTTAGATCAAATACACGTGCACGCATGCATGGTTGACAGAGAGAATGAACCAGTTCCATGAGGCTCGAACAACCATAAACTCCTGTGAGAGCATAGAGAACTGAAAAGTGCCTTTCGATCTGAGTCAGTGATGTGTACTACCAAGAGCACATTTACAAATAACAGTATAAATATAAACTAATCCTAAAATTAATCTTTGAAAATTGCCTGCAACAGAGCAAGTGGTTCATCAAAAACATCCCCATTGTTCTTCTTTATTCCCTTTTGTGTCCATGGTCCTGCTTCAATTTGTATTGTATTTTTGAGTCATTGCCAATGCTGCTATCTGGAGAAAAACGACTGAAGCAACTTTAGCTATTGCTGTCTTTATATGGATACAATATGCTCATACTGCAAGGCTATTAATTCTGCAAGCAGACCTTTTCTCATTTCATGCTTCTATTATTCTAGATAAAATAATTATTGCAGAAAATATTATGCATAGCTGTATAATTTCTAGTCGGTCTGGCAACAAGGTGCTATAGAAAGCTGTGTTCTTAGTTGCTGCTTCTCCTACACATCTTTTCCCATTGTCACTTGGCTCTGCTGTCAGTGGTTATGTGGGTTCACAATCATGAACAGTTATAGACCTCCTGCAGCAACACAGAAGTGAAAGAAGGAGAGCTACTGTCAGGCATGAATGAAAGTAGCCATGAAATGAAAGCACCCAGTATCCCTTCTTCAGCATCCTCTTCAGCAAGGGAATAATCTCCTTGGCTTTTGCTTTTGACTCGGATAAACTGAATGAATATCCATTCTTTGATGATACAAAGGATCCCCATGTCTGTTAATCACAGAAAACGCACAAAACACAAATTCTCTAGCGTTTTTGAAACACACATTTTGGTGAACAGACAAAATGCACTGCAAGCAGTCCTCTGTGATTCAGGCCTGCAGACAAACTCAGGGGAATGGTATAGTACTTTGCCAGCGTTTGGATCTCAGGAGACTTCTGTAGGATTTAACTTTACTTTTCAGTTTTTCCATGAAAATATAACTGCAATAAGTCTAATACATTACTAAGGCCTTATCCCTTCACATATCCATGTCAAATTTCATACAGACAAGTTGTCTAATTCATTTAGCATGTCTGCAAATGCAAAGCTACTTGTGTCTGACACTGCCTGTCACACTGCTCTACCTTGTGCTGCTTGCTTTTCTGAAGGGACTGCAGGTAGCACAGTAGTCAAACACTACCTACATGATCTGGCATTCTGCCTCCAGAGATGCAATGACCCGTGGGCAACTCTCGAATGGCAGTCTGCCTCATGAGTTAAAAGGGTGTATTCCTCTTCTTCATCGTCTTGTATGAGGACAGTGAGATTGCCTTCAGTGGGACTGTTCACAAAGTTGCATGCAGATTGAAGCCCTGCTGTGCATGGAGAAGAAAATATGAAATGCTGATACTGCTCTAAGTTGTTTCACTTCTCTGTCATAGAAGAATTCAGATGCAGAGTTTAGGTTTTTGTTATTGTTAAAAGCTTCAGCGTGAGGAGGAAATTAAGTATGTAAAGAAGTGGCATTCATTCATTCATTCAGAGTTGAACTGATGAACATAAGAGGAGGCTAAGGATTTTGCATATGTTTTAAGTCTTAGAATGTCTTGTTGCTAGTCAGAAACTTTTATTATGCAAAGAAATACTTGTCCTGCCTCATGTAATCTGACGTAGTCTATTAGGAGTCTAAGTTTAACAAAGCTATTTTTATTTTCAGGAAGTCATAGTTTATATGATTTAAACATGAATGCATGGAAGACAGCCCTGGGGAAACTAAGTCCATATCTGGAAATGAAGCAGAAGATCCCTTGTGCCAACTGTTAATTTAAAAAAGTCTGTTTGCAGAAGCCAGAACTAGTAGTTTTCACAATCCCATTTTACTCAACATTGTACTTTTCTCAGCCGTAAACATCCTCATCTGTTTTATTAGTGATTTAAGCCTTATTCTCATAATTCACTGTTTCTTATAGTTCTTCTTTCCTGTAATTGGAATTAAGTATCTCTATTATACAAAAAAGCAGTTGTGAATAATGAGATGCCTTCCAAAGTGAGTGTCAATTAGATCAAGGGCATGAGACTTAGTTTTCTTGAAGTATACTCTCAGCTCTGCCACCATTTTTATCTCAGACCTTCAATAAACCACTTAACCTCTCTGCATCTGTTTCTTCACCTGTAAAATGAGAATGGCGATACTTTCCAAGCTCAATGATTGCATTTTACAAAGTAAGCACCTTTGTAAGTACCTTTGCAAGTACCTTTGAGAACAGGACATCTCTCAAGAGCCAGGTGTTACTGCCCAGACCTTAATGAACTCAGCACAGTGTGAGGGATGGACAAAACCCTGGTCTGACCTGGGGGATTATGCATCTGGCTGACCATGGCTGCTTTGCAGGTTGATACTCCAAAGTGGAGGCCTATAATCATTTCATTGTAGAACTTGATAGTTTTGTAGATCTGGAGGTTATTTTGTTAGCAGGTGTCATATACCAGTCTATCAGAGATTAGTTCAAATCTCCAAAGTAAAAGTATAAACAATTTTAATTTTTTTCCCTAGGAATTTAATCTATTAAAGTTGTTAGAGTCAGAGGGGTTTTTTTGTTTGTTTGGTTTGGTTTGTGTTGCATTTTTTTGGTGTATCTTGAAAATCAATATAACTTTTAGAATATATACTATTTGACTCTTGATTTGAAGATTTTCTGGAATTGAGGAACATATGGAGGATTTGGGGAAAGTGGAGAATGATGCTGAGAAGAGGTACTTTATTTTATTGGTATTTTTTATCAACAGCTTCTATATATGGGGGCAGTTTTTACTTCCTTTAATGGGCTTCATTTCATTCCACTGCCCACATACTTACTTTGCATCAAGCATGCCTTCCTGGAAACACTGATTATTAATCAGGGTATTTCTGACAACTTTCTGAGTACAGCTTTTAGAATGGCATGAAATCCACAGTCACAAGAGCAGCTACACAGTGTCAGAGCCTCATGATCTAAGACTCACCTGATGGCTCAAGATATGAAAGAATTACATATATGTAAATATGCAAGCATACACAGAGAATGTACCATAATCTAGGCATTTTATTAACAATATAATTATAATTTTCAGAGTTTATTTTAGGACAAGTTAAAGGCAAATAGGCTATGTTTTTTCCTTACATCTATCTTATAGTAGTGTACAGCATCAAAGAGCACGTATCACAAATATTAAAGTGATTTATAAATTTGCAGCAATTTTTTCTATAATCTTTGCTATCCTGTTGAGGGCACCAGCAAATTCTACCCAACACTGTTATGGACAGCGCATGTCTGCCAAACGATTATTGCTCAGGAAGTATTTTCCATATGAAATATTCATTTTGTAGTAGCACAGTGATTCTGTATGTGATTCATCAGAGAATTGTAGCATTGCACCATATCACACTGGATCAACTTTAATGAGTGATTTCTAACAAAAATTCCTGCTGTGAGAAGCAGAAAAAATAGAGCAGTATTTGGTCCCTGCAGATGTATTTTTCAGATCCCAGATTTTCTATTCCAGTTACAAAGCCCTCAAATTACTACTGTTTCACTGTGAAAAACACTTGAAAGTAACCTCATCAAGCCTAGTATACGACAAGATGACAATTCTGTTATCAAGACATTTTATGTGTAAGATGGTTTGTGAGTGCATACGCAAACATGCAAATCACATACAAATGTACCAGTCTCCTCATGTAAGGGAGGACAGTTCTAAAACTGGGCATTACAAGTCAAATAAGGCAAGGTACAGTTATTTGTAGAAGACATGGACCAAAATAACAGGGACATGACCTCAAGCACTGAAGCCCAATGAGTAGTGTGAACAGGACCTTTCTCCCCCAACAGTATTGTTACATCCATATCAGATACACGCTGTGAAAAAGGACTTGACATCCACAACACTACCCAGTTCCCAGACCTTTGTCTTTCCTCTAGGCCTTTTGTCCTGGTCTTAGATCTGTTGACATGGGAAGGCCAGGTAAAGAGGCAAAGGGAGGTGTTTTCTTCTCATCAAACAAGTGAAAAAAAACCCCATGTCATTTCATGCAGCTTCCCCTCTGGGGACAAATTAATTTAAAGAAGAGCAATGAGAACTGCCTCTGCTGATACATCTCCACGTAAAGAAGGCTGTCCAAACACAGGAGCAGGTCCCGGAGTGCATACTGAAAAATAGGGGTTTTCAAGAGATAGCCTTACTCCTGTATCCTGGAGGGCCAAGCTTTTGATTCCACTGATAAGGCTGGCATACTCTGCCCCTAAGGAAACTCTGCAATGCCATCATACCTTTTTCTTTCTCCTAATCCCCATTCACAGGTCCATTTGTGGCCTGCTGTGAGCAGATGCTACTCTACATCTTTGGCTATTCATGGTGCACATTCTGTTCCAGTTCAAGAAGTGTCCTCTTTGCTGTGGTTATGTGCATAGCTGCTGAGCAATCATATTCAGTTCTTCCATGGACCAGCTCTCACCCCATCCCTTTGCCCTGATATTATGCAGGGTACTCAGTGTTATCTCTGGTTATTCTGTACAGCCACTGTATTAAGTGCACACTGCTACTTGTGTGCTGTGGATGCAAATGCGCTCCCAACACTACTAATTTTTACAGTAGTCCTGTTCCTACAGCTAAATGCAGGAGACAAAACAGAGACACAGTCATTCTGAAATGCAACTGTGGTGTCACACAGATAATACTGTGTGGCTCTCTGGCTAGTTTTCTCCGCCTTTGGGAACTATAACCTGCTCTAGTCCTTTCTGCTGACAGCATTTATTTTTTTACCCTCAGCTGCCATTTAGGCGTGGGCCATTAATGCGCTGCATATACAAAGCCAACAATCATCCCCTCACTTAGCCAGACATCTGCCTGCTCAGTGGCATCTGACATTCCCTTTGCTCTGAACCAGGCAGCGTGGGCAGGTTTCATTACATTCCCTGGTGCCTTTGTGCTGCCACACAGATGGACCCTTCAGACCCTGACGTGGATAACTCACTCTTGCCTCAGCCCGAGATGTTTTTTTCAGACCATATATGTAAAGGTATCAACATTCATGAAGGGAGGAAAGGAGTAGACTTATTACTATCAAAACAATTTTGTGCTTGCAGGGAAAATACTTTGGACATAACAACTTCAAAGTAGGACAACAGTGATAAGAAACAGATCTTAATCAGATATTAATTTCCTGTTTTCTATTCAAAACAGTCCTATGTCACAGCCAGTGCCATATTTCTATCCTAGCTAGGCCAAGGATATTTTATCCTAAACACTACCCATTGCTAAAATCAGAATATGAGGAAATAACAACACAAAAAATATTTTTTCTGCAGAATATTTTAAGATGTGCTCTCTTTCTGTTGTTCTGGTGACCATACTGTTGGTATACATTCCCAAAATCTACTACCATAACTACTAAAACTTCTTCCCTTTGGCTCCACACTGCCATTTAATCTATAAAGCAGATCTTAAAACTGCAACTTGGCTGTAAACCTGACCTCGTCAACCCTCTTCATTACATGTAGCTCAAGACTGGTGTTCTGATCTCCTAGTCAAGTGAGAGCCAGCTCCCCCTGAGGAATTCAGCCTCTGCTTCATCTCACCCTCCACACTGCTGGGCTGCTACCGTTATGTCCCAGTTTTCTCTTCTTGCAGGTGCCCTCGGTCTCTTTCTGACCATCTCTGGGTTTTCTCTTCATGAAAATCTCTCCTTAGTTCCCATTTATATTTCATACATCTATCTCATTTTATGTGTCTCTCTTCATGAAATATATATACATGTTGTAAAATAGAACCAGTGTTAGGCTGAGCAGATAGGTCAAGTTTTGTTATACCCAGCACTATTTCTACCTTTGTTGCATTATGTTTTGAACTAATTTATAAT
Source organism: Sclerurus mexicanus (assembly GCA_013396755.1). Taxonomy (NCBI): domain Eukaryota; kingdom Metazoa; phylum Chordata; class Aves; order Passeriformes; family Furnariidae; genus Sclerurus; species Sclerurus mexicanus. The sequence goes on from VWZF01003012.1 coordinate 235,427, forward strand.
CTCTTCTTTGCCTTTTAAGGCATCCTCCTCTGGCATTTGCTTTTACTAATGTTTAAAATTATAAATAGTTGTAATTGTTATTCATTTATATAGCAGCTTTTGGCTTTGCAAAGTTTGGCCCGAACCACTAAACTAATCTTTTGTAGACTACGAAGAAACAGTCAAATATCACTAAGTAATGAAATTCAACACTCTACCTTTTTTGAGACATTACTGTTTCTTGTTATTTTCTTTTTCCATTTAATAACTATAGCTCCACCCTCCACACCTAGCCTATCAAGCTGAGACTTGGATAAAAAATCCTCCTTTGAAGTACCCAATCTAACTAGTTTTGCAACTGTGGCATGCATAAAGACTAACAGACACACACTTTCTTTTGCTTAATTTATTGGTATTGTCATTCAAATGTCACATAGTCAACCCATTTGACAGTTTGCCTCCAGCACAAAAATCCTGAAAATTCAAAACTAAAAATAAAATAATAATAGTAATAAAAAATAGTTTTTATCCTGGACTAATACTCCTATCAAGAAGGAATAATGAAGAAATCTTCAGGATTCTAGGATTGCACCTGATCTTCAGCCTTTATACCAGAATGAAAATGCAAACATAATCTGCATTGTTGTACAGCATTTGCAATTTAAACCAAATACTTGTCTATACTTAATGCAACAAGAGGGACAAATCTGGCCTTCTTGAATTGATTGTGGCTTGCAAAGAGTACAGCTATGGGCAGTACCTGCCGCCGATAGATTTTCAATGAGAAAAGGCTGCTGGATTATGTCAAGTTCTTTGGCTAAAGGAGGAACAACAAAAACGGGTTTCTGCGATCAGTATCATCAGCTTTTCCTCGCTGTTCCTCAGCTTGCTGCACTCACCTGGCTTAACTGAAAAAGAAACTCCAAGCAGGAAGCTGAAAGGAATTACAAAACACTAGTGGATTTCCAGGGCTTTGGAGGCAGCTGTTGAGAAGTGTTTTGATCTTTCAAGAAATCCACTGCAGTTTTGTCTTACCCAGCTTTTCATGTTAGGTTGATGTCTACCTCCCCCAAATCCCCTGTCACCTCCCAGGCCTTCCCCAGTACTTCGTCCCTCTGCTTGTGCTCAGACACTGAGAATGGCCCTGCCTGGGGCTGGTCATTGCCAACTACCTCTGTCTAACAGGGCTAGGGGCCAGCAACTGAACAAGGTGCTGGGAGGATCCAATCCTGCCTGTTAGATTATGGGAAAGGCCATCAAGGCAGTGGAGCTATTTGGGATATTGAAACTGTGATCAGTCTAGGGGCTGAGTATGACCATGCAAGAACATTAGGACACTAAAAAGTGCAGCACTACCAAGTCCTGCACAACATACTCCTAAGTGCCAGTAATAGCAGCTGTGGGCTGAGTGTGGGTACAACTAGGTCTCCCCACTCCCATGCCATGCACCTCTCCAAACAATGCCCCAGGGACTGCCTTGCCTGCCCCTCACCTGGTTTCATTCATTAAGCTCCTTAGGGTCAGCTGGAAATAGGCCAGAATACCATCTGCCATTTGGAGCTCTGAGAAAGCAATTCCAAAGTATGGAGTCAGGTTTTTACCTAGAATGCCAAGGATCAATTCTCCATTTACATCTTTAGCTTCCTGTCTTTCCTGAAAGAAAAAGGAATTTATTATTACACATAATAAAGGAGCCAAGAGCACAGATGAAAGCTATAAAACAACCATGTGTTGGTGTTTGTGGTTGATGTGTTTGCATTCATCCAATGTTATTTTAGGATGTTCAGGTACACAGATGGACAGAACACTAGAATACTTTATTGTGTAAAATGTACAGTTCAAAAAACCAAACACGTTGTTCAAATTACTCCTTAGGTCAGCTAATATCTGTAAAAGCATTAATGCACCATAGGTAAAGGCATAAAGATGAATATAACAAATGAGGGAATTTAAAACACTTGATGTATCATCTAATTTGGCTTTTTGAAGCAGCATGTCCACAGCTGCACAGCTGTGCAAGCATTCAGTAGTGCAAAGCTTTAGTGAATTTCTTTGGCAATTTTTTTTTGCTGCATACCAAAATATCATGTGCAAGTGCAGGTTAGAAGGCCTGGAAGTGGCTTTTTTGATGCTCTCTGCAGCTGGTTCTGTGACTATGTCTTTTTGGACTCTTACCATCACACACATACAAATACTTATATTTAACTATACTAGATACACTTTTTAGATAACAGCCACATTGTCAGCAGAGATAAAACACACAAGACATGAGCCACAAAGCTACTTTCTTTGAAAATAAATCAATCACCACAGTGAAGATCTATACAGATATTTTCCAGGGTAAAAATTTCAAATGGGTTCAGAAATTAAATAAGTGGTTACAACTTCTTTCTATTGATTTCTGTATTGCTTTTAGACAACTACGTACCCGAAGGCACCCAGTGCAAACAAGAATTTGGCACACTTTGAAGATTATGCCAAATTCTGCTTGCTTTAAGCACACAAAGTAATTCAATGATGTTGCTTCTGTACACAAGGCAGGAAAAATTTACTCCCAAGTTCCTTATTTCCTTGGCAAACTGTCCTTATAAAGCACACTGCCAGTTCTGCAAGCTTTTAAGCAGTGGATTTAATTGGGCTGTTTATATAAACCAGAACATGTATTTGCTCAAATGCTGCCCAGTTCAAATTCTCTGCCAGAGCTGGAATTTTCATTTAAAGTCATGCTCTAAGGAAGTAAGACACTTCTTAATGAAAGTCCTTTCCCACTGCTGCAACAGTAATGGTGTGGGTGAGGGCTACACAAACAGGGGTTTTAAAATTGTATTTCCATACAGCACCTTTATACTTCCTTGTTTTGCGATTGATCAGTAAAGATAAGGCAACAAGAAACACTGGCCTTTCTAGTTTTAATGGACCCAGGATATTCACAGTGATTTACATGTTGAACATACAGCTATCTGGCATGAAATAGGCTGCTGCTAACTCTTCTCATAGTTCAGCAGGGGTAGAAAAACAATCACTCAAAAAGAATCATCTGAGATATTTGGTACATGGTTAGCACGGATCCCTGTATATTGACAAAATAGAAGAATTTTGGTTCTCGGACAGCAAGAAAATGACAAAAGTCTTGAGGGAAGAAGACAAAGACAGACAGAGGCCAAGAGACAGAAAAGATAGAGGAAAAAAAGGACATTTTTCTGTACATAGCTTAAGTCTGTTCTGACTATTGTATTCAAGTAAAAGTTTGCTGGGGGCCAACACTACATAGGTAAGCAGAACCAAAACTTCATACTTACAAGAAACACTCTCACATTCCTGGAATAGCTGTTTAATGAACCTGAAACATATGGAGTGGAAACAATGGAATCTCACTGATTCAAGAGGAATTGAGTTTCCTCACATTTAACCTGTAGAAGTGTCAGCAGAGTCCCTGCAAATGATTTCTAGCTGTTATTCTTTCATGGGTAGTACATTCAGAATCCATCTGCTGGGTAAGGATTAAATAACCTGTGCTAATACAATGTTAACTACATCTGTGAAACTGGCTCTGTACAGAGTTACTGAAGAGCACAGTGTATTGGTTTTGCATGGCATGGTTTTGGTAGTGGAGGGGCTACAGGGGTGGCCTCTGTGAAAAGATGCCAGAAACTTCCCCTGTGTCCAACAGAGCCAATGCCAGCCAGCTCCAAGACACACCTCCCACTGGCCACAGTCAAGCCCATCAGTGATGGTGGTAGCACCTCTGGGATAATGTACTTAAGAAAGGGAAAAAACCTCCATGCAGCAGCAATCACATCTAGAGGAGTGAAAATGCATGAGAGCAGCACCCCTGCAGACACCAAGGCCAGTGAAGAAGGAAGGGCAGGAGGTGTTCCCGGTCCTGCAGCTCCCGGTGCAGCCCATGGTGAGACAGGCTGTGTCCCTGCATCCCATGGGGTTCCCCAGTAGAGCAGATATCCATCTGCAGCCCATGAAGGACTCCACACTGGAGAAGGCTGATGCACCTGGAGACTGTGACCGTGTGGGAAGCCTATGCTGCAGCAGACCCTATGTCCCATGGAGAGAGAAAGCCCATGCTGGAACAGGTTTGCTGGCAGGACTTGTGACCCCTCGGCAGTAACAGCACTGGAGCAGTCTATTCCTGAAGGACTATGCCCCCCGGGAGGGATCCACACTGGAGCAATAAGTGAA
>VWZF01003012.1:239717-260375 GCA_013396755.1 Sclerurus mexicanus
TCCCCTGTGTCCAACAGAGCCAATGCCAGCCAGCTCCAAGACACACCTCCCACTGGCCACAGTCAAGCCCATCAGTGATGGTGGTAGCACCTCTGGGATAATGTACTTAAGAAAGGGAAAAAACCTCCATGCAGCAGCAATCACATCTAGAGGAGTGAAAATGCATGAGAGCAGCACCCCTGCAGACACCAAGGCCAGTGAAGAAGGAAGGGCAGGAGGTGTTCCCGGTCCTGCAGCTCCCGGTGCAGCCCATGGTGAGACAGGCTGTGTCCCTGCATCCCATGGGGTTCCCCAGTAGAGCAGATATCCATCTGCAGCCCATGAAGGACTCCACACTGGAGAAGGCTGATGCACCTGGAGACTGTGACCGTGTGGGAAGCCTATGCTGCAGCAGACCCTATGTCCCATGGAGAGAGAAAGCCCATGCTGGAACAGGTTTGCTGGCAGGACTTGTGACCCCTCGGCAGTAACAGCACTGGAGCAGTCTATTCCTGAAGGACTATGCCCCCCGGGAGGCATCCACACTGGAGCAATATGTGAAGAACTGCAGCCTATGAGAAGGAACCCATGTTGGAGAATTGTGTGGAGGAGATTGTCTCCCATGGGAGGGACTCCACTCTGTAGCAAAGGAAGAGTGTAAGGAGAAAGGAGGAGCAGAAACCATGTGTGATGAACAGAACCTATTCCCCACCACCCTGCACCACTCAGGGGGAGGAGATAAACAAAAAGTAAGGTCTAGAAGGAAGGGAAGGATGGGGGAAGAGTTTCTTAAGATTTAGTTTTATTTTCTCTTTAACCTACTACTGATTTTATTTGAAATAAATTCAACTCATTTCCCCAAACTGAGCCTGTTTTGCCCATGATGGCAACAGGTGAGTGATCCCTCCCTGTCCTTATTTCAACCCACAAGCCTTTTGTTAAATTTTCTCTCTCCCGTCCAGCTGAGGATGGGATGGCTAGAGGGGCTTTAGTGGGTACCCAGCATCTTGCCAATGTCAACTCACCACACAACAGGTAGAAGTTAAAAGTGCAATGTTTATACATAAAGTATTAAGACAAAAAAAGACTAGCATCTCACACAATTTTCATTTTATGTCACCTGGCAGGAAGAATTCCTACTGTAGAGATTGTGAACTACAGAAGGATATTACAGACAGGTATAGTCCCAAAGAACTAAGTGCAGCACAACATCTTTTTTTTTTCTATGTCTCTCCTTGTTTCCCAATTTTCTCACAAGCAATGGTGGAGGTGTAAGAATCTCCTTCCCTTTCAGCTTCTGCTGCCTCCAGTGTCATTGAGCACATTGCTTCTACATTACTTTAACATACATCCAAGCGGTACAACTCATTATTTTCCCAGCTCCCAGCTGAATCCTTATTCCTACTCACTCTAATGTCTCTTCTGAATATGCTTTGGTACTGGGGGAGTTGAGACTTCAAACATCCCAACAAAAAAGATGTCCATTTTCCAGTAGGCAATACTTTGCTATGAGAAGTCACTCATCACAGATTGACATCAGTGAGAATGGCACTTCATGCTTTTCTTGATATTCAGCCTATATTTCCCCAACTTCACCGTTATAGGGTCTCAAATTGTCCCAGCCTTAAATTACCTTCTGAGGGCATACATTTGAAGGGTACTCATATTGAGAAAGTATGCTATTTTACACCAGTCAGAACTGCAGCTTATTCCTCTTCATTTCCTTGCATATATGGATACTTCCTTGGAGATTACTGTTTAGCTAATCTTAGTTTATTCCTAACTTCACATTGGAATGAATAACACATTGGAATGAGTGGAAAAACACTCTTTCTTTATCTGTCCGATAAATATTAAGGTAGCTTTTGCACCTCTATTTAGCAACCCTTAGCAATTTAAACTTATGAAATGTTCTATAAGTAAAATAAATAAAGAAAAAAATTCCTCATAATTTTTCTTCTTGCTTAAATTTAAAACGTCACATTACTTCCACAGAGGTGGATTTTTAGGATTCAATGGGATTTTAGTTTCAAAACTATTCCAGATGTTACAGGCAGTCTAGTTCAAATGCTTTTTATCTTTTTCAGTTTCTTTAAAATTTTAGCTTTCCCAGTTTATTTTCTTTCTTTGACATGGAGTAGAGGAAATGGTACTTAGGAAAAATCCCTGAGAGATCATCTGACTTAACTTTTGTGGTTTGGGTTACTGTATATTTAAGAAATTACTTAGGTAACTACTTCATCTGTTAGAAAATTAAGTTTTCAGTAAATGGAACTGTATAAGAACAAGGTGAGGAAATCTGCAGCAAGCTTTACTAGATGTCTTGATCACAGAAACAGTGTTGTGTACTTTGTTCCCTGGTTTGGGGGGCTTTTATTACACTTTTTCTTTCGCATATTTGAGGTCTTCTGCCTTGCAATGGAGAGAAAATGTACCAGCATTTGCATGGTTTTTCTCCATTTTAAGTGTTTGTAGTTTCAACCATTCATTGAAATGTGGTTTAAAAAAACAGTGAAAGACAACCCAATATGCATCTTAAAAGAGAATTTCACATAAATCTGTTTAGGGCATGGGAAATACATCAAACAACATGCTTTAAAGAATGATTCATGATTTGACGTAGCTGGTGCATCATAACTAATGTTTCCCCTCTGACAAAAGCAGGTAATGCACCTTTTACAACTGTGTGCCACGTGTTTTGTCATTGGTGTCAAAAATCCACTAAAGTTTGCCTTTCACACAGTAGCTAAAGCAAAGCAGTACTGATGAGCATACCTGTCACAGTTCTGCCCACCTGAGGCCTTTCTACATGGCCTCTTATCTAAACACACACTAAAGGCATTGCAAAAAACAAACATCACAAATTTTTCTTCTTTTTTTTCTTTAAATTTTTATTGCTAGTCTGACACTAAGTTGCCATGTTTTATTTTGTTATACCTAATGTGCTTATAATGTATTTAATTCCATATTTTGATGAAAGTGTGAGAAGCTGAGAGCTTACTATCTAATGTGTGCATACCTACAGTTTCACCAGAAGGAAATATGGGTATATTTAAAGTTTTTATATGATCATCCTCATTAAAACATTTAAGGGTTTTACAGTCCTTTTATAGGAGAAATTGTTCCTTCATTCTCAATAAGAAATCAAAATACAGCCAGAAATCTCCACAAGTCATCACAGCTGAGTATTTATTTACCTAAGTCCCACTGAATGCAACAGAAATAAAGCAGAAACAGGCAAAATTACACAGAAAAATTACTGCAAAACAGATAATTGACCCTAAATCTTTCTGTTCAGATACGTTATTTTCTGAACATGCTGCAGATTTAATTATCATTGCAATGAAGCCAGATCAAGCACAAATTAAATAAACACTTTGCCTTACTTCTCTGTTCAATCCTCTGTTCCTCTTTAGTCCAAATATAATCAGCCTTCCTTCCACCTCAAGTCTGCACTGCAGACTAAATTAAACAATGGAAATCTGACATTTATCTATAGGAGAAAATTCTTTTAAAGAACCATTTAGCGCATCAAAATTTTTTTTCACTAGTGTAAAAAATTGCTTAATATTTCTTTATTCCATTTACTCTTCCTTCTATGCATTTTAATGTTCTCAACCTCCTTCATGTGCTCATTCGTTTTGGATTTCACTTACTGGTTTGACAAGAGCCAGACTCCCCTCAGCTACCACTGGAAAATACTGCAGAGTCCAGTGAGACCACTTGATCGCTTGTGTTTCCACAAAGTAGTTTCAGATGAAAATTACAGAGGAAACCATATGTATTATTAAATAATAGGGAAAAAAAAAAAACCTGTCATATTCTTAAAATCAAAGGGAGATCCCTCCAGGGACTATTTCCAGCCCTTTCTCAGTACTATGTTGTTAGAGTGACCTCTTCCATGCTGATACTGTATAACACCGTAGAGTATAACAGGCCAAACTCCTAAAAAAATGTACTATATATTACTATATAGTCTTTAAAATCATATCCAAAAGCATTACAGCCTGGGAGAAACACTCTTCGAATCGTGGCACTGCTGTGTGTGAAAAATACAGGTTTGTACCTTCTCCTTAAAAGCACTCATTTTTCATGGGCAGTTTGTACTGAGTCTCTGAAAATCTTCAGAGAAACTGACGTCAGACTGAACTTCTAAGCATCAGGACAAAACTTGAAGCAAAGGATAACAGCCTTCCTAAACAGAAAATGCATGAACAGACCAATAAAAGATCCACACAGCAACTTCAGTGCTGCCCCTTCTGCAGGTGGACAGCAACAGTACACACAATAAATACACACTTAGAAAGGGAAGGAAACACTGAAATGACCTTTTTGGTTTTTGCTTTACAAACTAAGTGGAAAAACTGCTGAGTGTAGTATGGGTCACTGCCTGCTTGCTTTCACTTCCACAGTTCTAGTGCACAGTGAGCAGAATGACAAAAGTCCCATGCTCAGCTACAGAGGTGTCTTTCAACTGGAAAGTGTGGCTAAGGGCAGCTGATTCAACTTTCATCCATAGCTCACTGACCTGAGAGAACAGGGCTGCTACTGCTACAGCAGCAGATGAAACAGTAGAACTGTTCCTACTTTTATAGCCTAACTCAAAGCATGCCATACTCTTCCCCAGCTTCTGGAGGCCAAAGTTGCACCAGCTGTTTCTGTAATCCTGACTAATCTTGGATTCAATCCACAGCCTCTCATAGATGAGATGGAAAGCTGAAGCACATACTGCAAGAAAGAGGAAAGCATAATTTGAAAAGGAGATGCTTTTACTCCTCCACCTGATGCAAATCAGATTACTGAAGTTCTACCTAAATGGAAATATTTACCTATAAAAAGAGTAAATTATTGCTGTTTTTCAAAGTATAAAGATGTGACCTTCCTCTCATTTCCCATCCTCAGACTGATTCTTGCTGGCAGGAAAAAAAAAAAGACATAGGAAGACAGAATTCTAAAAAAGTGAATCAATCTATCACAAAAGCTTCACTGCTGAAGTCTTTCAACAGAATTAGATGTTTGGATATCTACAGCGCAGACTTACCCAATAGAAGCTACATATATTTCACCGTCAAAGATGACTAGATTTCTAAAAGAGTTATCAAAACATCAAACTTTTGTAACTGTAAAATCACAGAATCATAGAATCATCAAGGTTGGAAGAGCCTTTTAAGATCATCCAGTCCAACCATCAACCCAGCACTACCACTTTAACCCCTTGGCCATGAAACCACAGCACACAGCAACAGATCCAGATCCTCCTTAAACACCTCCAGGGATAGTGACTCCACCAACTCCCTGGGAAACCTATTCCAATGCCTGACCACCCTAACAGTGAATTTTTTTTTCTAGTATCCAATCTGAATCTCTCCTGTCTCAGTTTAAGGCCATTTCCTCTATTCCTCTCACTGCAGGTGTGGCAGAAGTGATGGGCCCCCACCTCACTGCAACCTCCTTTCAAGTAGCTGTAGAGAGCAATGGGGTCACTGCTGAGCCTCCTCTTCTTGAGACTAAACAAACCCAGCTCCCTCAGCTATTCCTCATAAGACACATTCTCTAGACCCTTACCAAGCCTTGTTGCCCTTCTCTGGACACACTCCAGCACCTCAATGTCCTTAATACTGAATACCATACCGAATTCATGTGTTAAGTAATTAATTACCCATAAAGCTAAAAATCAAAGATTTGACAGCCCACCAAACTTCACAGTTTAGGATTAAATTTTGAAAGTAGTTTGAAAAGTGTTATTTAAGGCTGGGAAGTACAAGGACTCAGCTCTTCCTGTAAATTGGTCAGACTTTATTTTCAGTTTTCAATTCTGAATATTTTTTTCCATTTTGTAAAGGAAGTTTAAAGAACTGCCAGTACTTGTATGTACAGGTCCATTGTGATACAAACAGGACTGATGTATGCAGCATTCAGACCACTTCAGCTCCTTCAGCCAGCAGGACCTCTAAGAAAAAGAAAGAATGCTAGATTTAGTTACTGAAGTTGCCACAGGTTTGCTGATCTCATATTACCTGAAAAACTGCCTGAGGCCTTGGGTCCTTAGGGAAGGTACTAGCCAGTTTTCCAAATAAAATTTTTAATGCTACTTCCAAATCAACTCTTTGTGGAGTCACTCTGTGGTTCAAAACCACTCCCTGTAAAAAAAGCAACTAAATGCTTCCTTTACCAAAGTGCACAAGAACAGAGAAAGGGATTAATTTGGCCCTGCTAAATTAGAAAAGCTACTTTGTTTCACTTGAAGACCATAAAGAGTTCAACTGAAATCCTACCCATATAAATAAAATCAATTCATAGATTAAGTCTATGACCTATGTTTTAAGACTATAAGGCTATAGCAAACGTATTAATATCATGCTTGGTCCTTATCCTGATCTACTGCTTGCAGAAAAAAACAACTGAAGAAACCTCGTACTTTGAAACTGTTAAATAAAGGAAAGGTGGTTAGCACAAACCCAGAACTTAATATTTAACCAGGAAATACTCTTTGGATGTATCTAATGCTTTCAATAAAGCTGCAGTGTATATGAAGTCAACACTTCATGAAAGAGAACCCCAAGGCAGGAAGCTCTAACAGACATATCTCTGGGAAATGATGTCAAAAGCTGAAGCACTTAGAATGTTGTTATGTGGAATCATTGAGGTGTCATCTGTTCTGCCAAACTGTATACATATGACTATGGTGAGCAGACCTGAAACTATCCTGTAAAATACTGGGTCCTCCTAAACAGTACTGCTAATGTCTCTGCTCAGGTCATAGAGGGACCTTCAGAAAGCAACACACTGCGGTCAGACCACACTGACCCCCTGGCTGTGGCAGCTGAACTGCAGCAGGCGTGAACAAGAAGGGAGGCGTTTCCAACAGCATTTCCTCTCTGCTTACAGAAGATCTCTACTGATTTTTTTGACATAGACATACTTAAACTACAGTTTAAAGAACTATCACCTTCAAGGCTTAAGATTGATAATACACACTATGGAAGTAAAGGCACATACATTTGCTTTAAAAATTCTGCAGTTCCATAGACCTGAAAAAATCTAATGTGATTCAATCAAGTAATTGTGAGACTAATAAATTACAGTTTCTGTTGTAAACAATCAAACTTATTGCCTCCCAAGCCATTTACTTAAAACCTGTTAAAACTTCCTTTGAAGAGGGATTGCAACAATAGTTCCTGTCTTAGTTATTACTGATATTAAATAAAAAAAATAAAGACATATATGACCACAAAGCCAGTGGTGTCAAGAACAGATTCACATCCAGAGTGAAATGGAAATGGAAGCTGGGGAGATGGCTGGGTTCTGGAACGTGAACCAACAGAAAGCATGAAATAAAGAGAGGATGAATAGTTACTACCAGCAACTACCACAAAGAAGGCTTAATTACCAGCTGTTCATTAAGCAGGTTTGTGAGGATTTTTCAAGACTGCAAAGTTAAATTTGCAGAAAGCAAACACCTGCTGGGCACAGACAGCAGGTCCAACTAACTCTGAGATCCTCTCAGGCTTAGTCACATATTTGGATTCCTGTCTATCCTGGTCTAGACATCCCCGGATTCCTACTTAAGACGACATTGAATCTTTGAATAAGAGCAATGGATAGGCATATAATTTTCTTATATCAGTAGCCTTATTCCTATCATTCTGGTTTTCATCAGAAAACTGCAAGATTCAGTTTGTCTTTGCTGCCCAGGAATGCATAAAGACAGCACGAATACAAAATGTTAATGTACAGATCCCTAAACATATTGCACAGAGTGTAGGAAGAGTTGTTCTGAAGGCCACTAAATTCTAACAACTATTTTTCTTGCCATGTACTTAATATTCACCTATTGTGTATGTTTTTCAGGTGACTCATTCTGTATTTTTTAGTATTCAAGATGTGGGTAAGATGAAGTACAAAAACACCTGTTGAATCCCAAGCCTGATCCTGTAAGTTGACACTTCCACACTACATTTCTACTAACGTGTTCTGAGTAAAAATAAAACCCTGAAACACATGACAGGACAACACCACCACAGCAATAGTCACATGAAAAGTTTCCTCACTTGTGGTTTCCTCAAACACCATATAAAATATCACCATCTACTGTTGACATCTTGAAGTCTTTTAGTATGAGAGGTGAATTCTGAATTTCAGTATGTCATAAGATGTATTCCTTAATGGTTACATAATTTGCCAATCTTGCCAAACCTGTTTTAATTATTTCTGCTTAAAAGTTAGTCACTTTGTTGAGGCAATGCTCTGTTTTGTTTTCTCTTCACAGTTGCAACTACCTTCTGTCTTCTCTCTTTTGCATGCCCCTCTCTTATGATCCCTATGGGGAGGAAGTGTCAATGTAGTCAGGTGGCACAGGGATGGGAAACCAGACATTGAATATACCTTGTCCTTAGGGAAGTAAGCACCACCTGGGCCCTTGAACAGGACATCACTTACAGACTGAGACATTGTAGTGGAGCCGCTAGACCACAACAAATAGCTAGAACTGCAGCGGTTTCCCATCATTTGCCTACTGGCTTCTAGCTACAGAGCAGGGAGCATCAGCGCAATTGAAAGAGAGTTACTGGTGGCTGTATTTGCTGCTGGCTGCCCTGCCCATGGTAGCCAGAGGCAACAGTTTTAAAGACGGGAGTACTTAGCACATTGACATGCTGTGTGAGGAAAAGAGAATGGATGAAGGCATTAGTTTCTTGGTTTAATCAATCAGTGAAGCCATGTCAGAACCCATAGATATGCAATTTTGACAATCTTTGAGGATGATTAAAAATAAACAGGATCACTGGGACTCGGAAGAGTGTTGAGATGTGTTACTGGACTATGTCACTCCTATGTGATGTATTTAGATCCTAGTATGATGTCTGTTACTGATTCCACACAGACGAGATTTTATGCAGTTGTACCTGGTTCCAATTAAATGGAAGTGAGCAGATCATTGTGATAAATTCCATAAGAAGCAAGTAAGTGTCTATAAAAAATGGAACTGATTAGGGCTTACTCTAATTAAACTCCTCATACATTCACTCTAGGCAAGTTTAGATCACTTACAACTAAGCAGCAAGGTTCTGTTTTATAGAAAATGCTTCAGTAAGTCAATAATCACAAGTTAAAACACAAATCATAAACTTATAGACCATATGATCTAAACCAACATAATTAGGTTAGGTTGTGACTGGGTTCTCTTGTGCTGTTATGAGAACTCAAACCCTAAAATTCCTGCTCATTCCAAAGTGTGTGGGAGAAGAAAAACACTACACATGCTCTCCCATCTGTAAAACATAAATACTTTATTCAGATAAACCTTAAGAACTCTCTCAAGAATCACAGTATATTAGTGTACAATTAATGACCACTTCAGAAATCACGCTTCTGGTGTAAAGCATAAATTTAATGGCAAGTGCCACGAGATGTTTTTTCATGGCTTCAAAGCAGCCTATGATTGAAAATAAATTTATAAATAAATATTATGAGGATTAAGAGCTTCATTTAATTTTTATTTAGCTTTGACAAACTCTGGATTGCTAGGAAACAATATCTGTCTGACAGCTGTCATAATCAGAAACATTCCTAGCCAAAGTAACAAAATTCAGCACTGTACTTTTAAGTTCTGCAGAAATATCAGTATCTTCCACAGAAGAAGAGCATGATGATATCACAGCACTCAAGAAAATCAGTGAGTTGATTTCAGTCTCCCTTTTCCTGGTAACAATATTTAACTGTTTTCAAAATCTAGCTTTAAAACAGGAATTCAGTATTGGTTTTCAGAGATCTCATTTACAGGATATTAACCTTGTGGGAGAGGGGCATATTTTCCTCAGGATTCTTGCTTTTTTGTTGGTTTATCTAAGTAAGGAGTGTTGTCTTGCAGCAGATCTTTCCTGGGTATGAGCACTGTAACAGAAAAAAAACCAGTAAGACTATAATCTTATGGAAAATACTATTTCAAAGTTGTTTTTACATAAACAAATGAAAAATCAGGATCTTATGAGGATCATGAGGACCTGAGCTTCAGGCTTATGATGGGGATCTGAATGAGGATTTGAACTTCTGGTAAGTGTACAAGTAGCATCATGATTTCTACTTCAGAAAAAGCTGTGCTAAGATTTTTACTTTCACTTGGTCACACTAATGCCTTCCCATTTTTCCTTTTAAGCACTGAAAATTTTAATAGAACTAGGAAGCCACAAAAAATGGCAAAGTCTTGCAATAACTTTTAGCAGGAAAGTGAACAGCAATTTTATCAAGCCTGAGTCACATTTACTTCAACAGTTTCAAAAATTAACACTGAATTTGACTTAGTCTTCTCCCCCAAAGTCCTGAAATCTGATCTGTAATATTTATCTTGTCACACCCGTTTTAAAGGCCAACAGGAAAAGAAAGCATCTTGTAGAAATTACTGCTAGTATATTGTCACAAAACTGAGTATATTGTCACAGAAGTGCACTGTGTTAGGGTTTGCCTAATTATACACCATTTTAACCACTTCTGGATGCCCTAGTTCTTGTTATCTAGCTTTTCAGAAATCACCTTGTCTTTACTTTATGAAGGAGCTGCGTCATGTCAGATTTGCTCCAGCATCAAAAACTAAATCACAAACACCTGAAATCATAATGCTGTACTTCAACTAAGCCAGACAGTAAGACAGCAAAGACACAGTAAACCTGTAAAACTGTGTGTTCTGTGTGCACAATCAGTAACAAGCTGTCCAAAGTGCATTGATATTCCTTATTTTACAAGAAAGAAAACTAATTTTCTTGAAGCTATGTTCTTTTTGCATCAAAGTACTGATACTGATGCATTTGTTTCTAAGAGCTCTAAATAAAATTTCAATTACATCTCTCTTAGATAAATGGGATTACAGTAATGACAAAATATGTTGACCTACATACCTAGAATAAATACAAAAAGAAGAAATAAATTTAAAAAACCAAACCAGACGTGGATATAAAATATTGAAAAACAAAAGTACAAACAAAAATTTTTAACCTTCCTTCTCCAAGCTAAGGTTTGAACATACATTTCCACACACCAAATCAAAATCAGAACATACTGCATGTGTGATATATTACTAAAATGTAAGCTCTACTTGTCTCAACTTAATCAGAAATTAAAGTAAAATGAAATGAATGAGACATTTGTATACTACTGAATAATGTAACTGAAAAATTTAAATAACCAAGAAAAATTGTCTAATATGACTAACAAGCTCCTAATTGAAATTGTTTTCTCTTTGGTGAGAAAATCTCAGCTTATTTTTTTTCTCAAAGATTTACTGTACATCACTGTTTCATCACCCTATGTGATGTACATCACCTATGACTGTACATCACCCTACGAACTGCTTCTATGACAGCATAGTAATTTAATTGTAGTAGGGAAGGTGTTCCCCTTTGGGGTTTTTTTTTCTCACAAACACAAGTCTTCAGATTTTTTCTTCCATGAAAGACTGGACACTGGTCTAGACTTTATCTTTGGCCTTGATCTTAACTGCTGTGTTAACTAAATGCTTTACCAAACCTAAACCTCTACATTGTTACAAAACTTTACTGACAACACCAAACAGAAGTGAAAGGAAACAATGTACACAGCTGAAGATTTCCCCTCTTCTCTACCACACAGTTGTATGCTGAACCTACTACTTCTCTAGTGTTTGACTGTAAAATAGAAGGATTTCTGAATTAGGAATCAAAATTTCAGAATTGGATAGCCTTTGCATCAAGGCCATCATTGTGTAACAAATCTTCCACAGCATAATCTGAAACTGAAATTGTGGGAAAAAGGTTTTGGAAAAGAACACTCAATCCTCAAAGAAAGATCTATTCTATGGACAGTGTGCATACTGCACTTGCTAATTCTCCTCAGGCAGCTTCTATGTATTTGGTAGAGCAAGTACCTAGAGACAGATACATTTAGACATACACTGACTGACTAGCCTGTACTTGCATGCTGACTTGCTACTTAATTGCTGTGCCTCCTGACACTGATAGCTAGTTAGAGTCATAATTTCTTTCTCTCAATAAGGGCATTAAAAGTCGTCACTCTTTTCTACCAGCCTCTGTATTTGGAAGTATTTCTGCAGAAACTTTAAAACTTCCATCTGTCCTAGGTAGTGACATTAATCAACAGCTTATTTTCAGGGTTTGAGAGAGGATAACAGACAATTTGTCTCACTATCCCTTTACTTATTTTCACAGTCTGTATTTGTTTATGCAACTACAATATTTTCAAACATTTTTTTAGAATGGAGATTTACTCACCTATTTTGTCAGAATCTTTGTGAACCGCCTGAATAACCGAAGTTCTGAGAATCACTTCAACATCTGAAGCTATTTTCAGAAGCTAGGAAAAGGAACAAAAAATGCACAAAAAACATAACAGAGTATTTCAATTATATGTACTTATTCCTGAAGATATTTTCCATACTAGACAACTATTCAAATAATAAAGGCATTCAGTTCTATTATTCAGTTAGTTATATACTATCTATATGTAGCTTTTGCCTTGGGGATCCTGGAATAACTTACAGATTGATATATAAACTATTTTGACATACAGAAAGGAGAATGAAACTTCAGCTTAGTAACATACAAAAGTATATACATCTATATACCCAAATAAACTTCAAAGGAATGAAGTAAAATGCAACTACAGAAACAACTAGTTTCCAATGATCACAGACATTTGTGAATGCTTCAGTAACATTTACCCTACTGAGAAGGCAATCTCATTCTTTTAACACTATTGCTCTTGAAAGGAGACAAAAACAATAGCAAAACACGACAAGAATTAAGAATACTGAGATTTCACAGAAAAGCAGTACAAGAACAAGGCACTACCTAAGATTAGCAGAGGCATTAGTATTTGGCAAAAAGCCTAGAATTCCTTCCCTCATTAAGATGATAAGCCTAAGCACCCTTGCTAGTTTTTTTTGCTGAGCCATTAAGAGAAGCCTAATGCTTGTTTGCCTGATATCTGTGTCAGAAATAAATGAAATTGCACAAGTGAGACACTTCAGGAGACATGCTTACACTAGAAAGCAGTGCGTACCAACAGAAGTCGATCTTTGCAGAGGTTAGATATCAAGACTTGACATCTACACTGCATTTCTCCTCATGCCTTTCCCTTTTAAGGATTTGAAGTAGGTATCATTCAGTTCTCCCCACTGAAAGACCATTAGGAAGTGGAGATAACCAAGGTAACTTCAGAAGTGCACTCCTAATCTGAACTAAAACCATTGCATTAGATTCAGCTGCCACCTCTCACATTCTCATACTGTAAACAGTTACCTTGATCTCTGTAAGATCGCTGCACACTTGATATGTACAAGTATGCAAAGATACAAGTACTTGATGTCACATTAGAACACACTGCAACTTTCTATTCTGGCAAAGTAATGCATGTTTGGTTCATCAATATTGATTTAGCTGCTGTCCAAAGGAGAACACTAACAGCACTGTGTTTATGCAAGCAAGGGCCCAAACTCCCACAAGCCCTGTATATGATTTGATTCAGTTATTCTGCAATTCAGTCTATTCAGTGTGTATATATAAATATATATATGTATATATATATAATAAATACAACAGCTTTTGTGATGCTCTTGGAGTGTGTAGTTGGGATCAAAGTCTAGCATTTCTTTCATTAACACATTTAATCAGGTATCAACTAACCCATATAAAAAAGTTACTACATGTATTTTGTAGGCTGTCAAACTAACAAATACAGATTTAAAAATTACATCAAGTATTTTTCCTGAACCATCAGACGACACCTTCTACTAATGTATTTCAATTATGTACAAAAATTCTTATTGACATTACTGGATGTATCTATATATGTATAAAGAAAGATCCATGTAGAAGCCTTTTTGAACTAACCTGGTTCTCATGATGTCTCAACGTACTTACATTGGTTAAAAGATCTTTTAAGTAAAAAGCTCAGTCATAAGTATTCTTCTGCAAAGTGGAAAAAAACATCCTAAAAAACCAGAAAAGAAGTACCTCACTTATCCTCTCTTCAGATGTCTCGTCTTGGTTATTTCTGAATTCTTCATTTATCTTTCGTCTTGCAGCTAAATAAAGTAAACAAAAAAACTAAAGGATGAACAAAAATTGTATCTTGTGCTTGTCATTGCCTCAAAGCTCAGAATCTTAAGTCCTTTATCACGCCATCCTGGGACACTCTGCTTGAAATATTTCAATGTAAGATGTCCATGCAATTCATGTGATGTCATATTTTAAGTTGACTGGTACAGGAATAAGATAAGGTTTCCTATCTAGCATTCTGAATTACATACAGAAGCTCGTTTACTAAACAAGCAGCACTTATCCCTTGATGACAATGCATACATAGACAACTAATTCAAATGGTTGGTACAGCTAAACATGCTTTGTCTGGACTGAAGAGAGGAAGTTAAAAAAATAAAATAAAAAGAAAAAACCTCCCAGGAAGACTGCCAGGGTACAAAAAAAGAGATGTTTCCCTTACAAAATACAGCTTGAATACTTGAATCTAATAACCACTTTTTTGTTTCACATGAAAGGATGTCTGGTTACTTTTTACAAGTTTTTCTCAAAGATTACTTAAAAATATGGAAGCCAACAATTTAATGAAAGATTATATTAAGAACTCATTTTCTGTGTACTCACAGAAGAAAATTCAACAGAAATACAGATAAGCACAAACCAAACAAGTATCTCACCTTCAAGGGCTCTGGTATCACTTTTAAAAACTTCTTGCCGTGTTCTGTGTAACAACTTAAAAAGCTTCAAAACCTGCCAATACAACATCAATAGAATTAACTTATTTGCTAGCAGGGTTCTCCGTTAAAATTAACATGTTACAAGTAAAAATGCTCCAGTTGGAATATCATACTCTTTCCATTTAGTAGAGAATTTGATAAAATCAAATCAATATCTAAGATACTGTACTTCAATTACTGATTAAAAAAACTTGCAGCCAAACTAGGTGTGATGACATCAATATCCCAGACAGTTCAAGACATTTCAAATTAATATAAGATGCTAGCATTACATTCCTAAATAATTATTGGGCATGACGGGTATATAATCCTGAACTACACAGATGCACACATACTTATTGTGGTAATGTCAAATAAACCCAACAGAATTGGAATCACTCTAAATGTCAAGTTACTTGAAGGTACTATCAAGGGTACATCAGTGGCTATTCTCCAATTATTGAAAAAGGCAGAAATAGGAATGCCTAAAGTATCCTCACACTTACAAACCAATTTGAGAAAAGTGAATTTCAAAAGGATCTGAAACTGTGTATTAACTAATTCAATACTTATTTTTCATGTGTCTGTGCAATACCTGGATATAATCTTCTACAGGGAATATAGCAAAACCAACACAAAGTCCTCCCCTTAAACATAATTTGGGTCAGCAAATAAAAACTTCAGTAAAGACAAACACTCAAAAAATTAGGACTTAGAATGTCAAGAAGACACACCTCAATATATATGAAAAGCAACCTCCCAAGAATGACAGCTCACAGGCATGTGGTTTTGATTGTTCATTCATACAAATGAATTACAGAAATCCTCAAGTCCTTATGAGAGTTTTTGGGTG
The DNA here is from genome assembly GCA_013396755.1 of Sclerurus mexicanus. Lineage (NCBI taxonomy): Eukaryota > Metazoa > Chordata > Aves > Passeriformes > Furnariidae > Sclerurus > Sclerurus mexicanus. The sequence goes on from VWZF01003012.1 coordinate 255,290, forward strand.
TTTGTCAGAGACTGAAAAGAATCTGACAAGCACAAAAAAAAAAAAGACAAAAAAACTTGATAATGAGAAACCTTTTGAAGCTCTTTCTAGTACTTCCTAGAGTGTTCTAGCATCTCTAGAAGGCAGAATTTCAAGTACTTCATAAAAACGTTAGATTGTTTTCTCACAGTTAGCATTCCAAAAATTTTTTAGAAGGATTTGGAGGAAACACAGGGCTGTAACTGTGAAAAGACCACCTTCTTTATCAGCATATCTGTACCTGAGCTGGAGATGCAAACAAGACTGTCCCCGAAAAGACAAATAAAAATATCCCAGCAGCACCCTGACAGAAGTGTTGCCTCTGCTTTAGGTCTGCCAGTGACAGAAATGGTAATCTCCTCTGAAGGCTACTGCTTTCAACAGATGTGAACATATGTTTAGATTTTCAAGCTAAATTCTCAACCTCCACTCAGCTAGTTACTTGGCCAGACCTTGAGATAATTCATCCAGAAGTGTGTACACACAGAAAGGTAGCTTTTACGAAGAGGAAGAAGACATAACCAATAAGAATACGCAACTTTCAAGTTCAGTGCTGATTCTGCAGTGCTATCAAGGGACAACTTCAAATCTCACCTTACCATGTGGATTAGACCACATCATAACTTTTACTGTAACATGATTCAGCATGCTGTTGAGTATATCCAACTGCATTACAGAGCTTTCTGGAAACAGAGCAGATTAGTGCCTTCTCAATTTCACAAGAGTCTTATGAATGTTCAAGTTAAAAACGTTTGTCCCTTCCACAAGAATTAGTATTGAGATTTTACAATCTATGAACTCAGTCTGAGCGGAGACATTCAAAAAAGAACACGGAGCCTAACTACTTTTCAGCTTTTGTGTGCTTAATAATTAGCAGCAGAACAGAACCATGTTGCCTTTAATTGTGACATTCCCTAGACGGGTTAAGGTGTGGAAAGTAAAGTCACAGAATTAAACCGCAGCAAACAGATATATTTCTTTGTTGATGTATTTTGACAGATTTAACTAAATTATTTCAGGACATACTGAAATATTTCTACCCTACAATATTTTCACCAACTTTGCAAACCTTAAATTACTATTACCAATGGTTTTGTGTCTATGGTGAAACTTGAAGTCTTTTATGGTTATTTCAAACTCTTTGACAAGCCATTTTCAGGCACCTTCCTAGCCTCACAGCAGTTTACAACTTCCTCACAAGTGGAAAAAGAGGAGGAACCATCAATCTCTTCTCTGTGGTGACNCTGCGGGCGGCCAGCCCCGGTCCCGCCGTGTGCCGCCGGCCGCTCACAGGCTCACAGAGCGGGTCAGGCTGGAAGGGACCGCAGTGGGGCACCTGGCCCGGCCTCCCTGCTCAAGCAGGGTCCGCCCAGAGCAGGCGGCACAGGGTTGCATCCAGGCGGTCCTGGAGTACCTNACTATTACCAATGGTTTTGTGTCTATGGTGAAACTTGAAGTCTTTTATGGTTATTTCAAACTCTTTGACAAGCCATTTTCAGGCACCTTCCTAGCCTCACAGCAGTTTACAACTTCCTCACAAGTGGAAAAAGAGGAGGAACCATCAATCTCTTCTCTGTGGTGACCAGTGGTAGGGCTCAAGGGACAGCCTGAAGTTGTGTCAGGGGAGGTTTAGGCTGGATATTAGAAAGAGGTTCTTCCCCCAGAGGGTGGCTGGCACTGGAACAGGCTCCCCAGGGAAGTGGTCACAGCACCAAGCCTGACAGAGCTCAGGGGGCGTTTGGATGGAAGTCTCAGGCTCATGGTGCGACTCTTGGGGTTGGTCCTGTGCAGGGCCAGGAGCTGGACTTGATCCTTGCAGGTCCCTTCCAAGTCTGCATCTTCTGGCTGTACTAGTGCAGTGTCCTCCGGGCATTCCCCCACCATCAGCCACAGCGCTGCTGCGCAACGCGACCCTCACCGACACACACCACTGCAGGCTCCTCCGACCCCTACGGTCACCCGCTCAAACGCAGAGCTCCACAAACACGCAACGCTGCTGGAAAGCGTGTTCTTGTGCCCGACAACACACCGTAAGTACGAAAGGTTTAAATAACTCTTACGTCTTTGCTTTTCTTCACCATACCCTCAAGAGTCACGCTTGCCATGCATTTTAACCTCTGCCTGTCACATCTCGCTTCGTTTTCCCACAGCGGCCTTCGCGTGCAACCCCTGCTTTCCTTCACCTAGCCCTGAAAGTCTATGTCTTTTGGCCCTACGGACGCTACCGCGCTCCACCCTGCCCGCACCGCCCGCGGGTGTATGAGGTGTGCGTGACTCGCCTGCCCGCGGCTCCCCATGGCGGCGCCGGCCGGGGGCAGCGCCGGGCCCGCACCGGGACCCGGGACCCGGCACCGGCACCNNNGTTCCGGGCAGCGTTGGGGCCGCCGCCCCGGCCGCTCCTGCGGGAGGCTGCGGGCGGCCAGCCCCGGTCCCGCCGTGTGCCGCCGGCCGCTCACAGGCTCACAGAGCGGGTCAGGCTGGAAGGGACCGCAGTGGGGCACCTGGCCCGGCCTCCCTGCTCAAGCAGGGTCCGCCCAGAGCAGGCGGCACAGGGTTGCATCCAGGCGGTCCTGGAGTACCTCCGGGAGGGAAGCTCCGCAGCCTCTCGGGGCAAATCTGTTCCAGCGCACGGTCACCTGCACAGGAAAGAAGTTCTTCCTCGTGTTCAGGTGGAACATCCTGTGCATCAGTTTGTGCCCATTGCCTCTCGTTCTAGTGCTTGGCACCACCGAGAAGAGCCTTGCTCCATCCCCTTGGGACACCCTCTTTAGATGTTTATACACATGGATGAGGTCCCCTCTCAGTTGTTTCTTCTCAAGGCTGAACAGGTCCAGCTCCCTCAGCCTTTTCTCCAAAGAGAGATGCTCCAGTCCGCCCGTCTTCCTCACTGCCGTCCACTGGACCCGCTCCAGGACCTCCATGTCCCTCATGTACTGAGGAGCCCAGAACTGGACACAGCGCTCCCGATGTGCCCCACCAAGGCTGAGTAGAAGGGCAGGATCCCCTCCTTCGACCTGCTGGCACTGCTGTTCCTAAGGCACCCCGGGATTCTGCTGGCCTTCTTGGCCATTCCCACAGTGCCAGTCCTCGGTGTGGAGAAGCTTGTTGGGAGGCCCCACGGCCTGCGGGAAGACGCAAAGGTAGCCCCTAGCGCAGGAGGCCCCTCGGCCCTCTTGGGCTGGCAGGGCTGCCCTGTGGCCCAGGCACCCCGCGGGCCGAGGGGAGCCGCGGTGCGGGCGAGGAGCTGCTCCCTGCCCAGGCCTCCCTGTCTGCAGAGCACAGCCCAGGCAGCCTGGCTGTGCGGGGCACAAACACCAGCATGTTCTACCCCATTCTTCTGAACGAAAACGTAATTGTTTCAAACGGGTAGTTGGAAAGCCACCAGTTCCTATGCGACACCTGGAACAGCAAATAAATTGTGATGTTTGCTGCTGCTTCAAATCAGTTTTTATTTTGCCAGGTTGTTTCCGTGCTCTTGCAGTTAGATCAGCCAGTTCAGACTCCTTACTTACTCAGGGTGCCTTCTCCTTTCCCAGACTACTTTTTCACCTTTACAGAAGGAAGTTGTGGTTCCGGTTCCTTGTTTCCGCGCTTATCAGCGGTAGCTCAGGATGTCTCCAGTTTCTAACACCCAGCTGTACCTAGAAGAGGCCAGCTGCACTTTTCAAGGACACTTTTTGTTCCCAAGATTACAGCTCCTAAGATGACAGGCTTTTTCTCTGCTACTATTTTCTAACAGACATTTCCTTCTGCTCAGTCATTTTCCCTCTCTAGTCCGGTCAGTTTCTCAGTTGCTCACATCAAGCTCCCACAGCCCTGCCCTCCCTTGCCTTGCCTTGATGGACCAGTCCTGCTTTGGCAGGCCAATGCCATGGCTGTGCCAGGTACTTTTATAAAACTCTATTGCCATTCTCTAGAAAAACAAGTTTATGCTTCAATAACACATTACCCAGCATTAGCCAAAGGCAGCATAAGGATTTTCTGTATAATCAGCTTTGCTGCTCACTAGACCTCTAGCTTCAATACATAGTGTATTTAATTGTTTCATTGCAATTAATAGAGAAACACTAAACTATTACTCAATTATTTCAATATTTTATTAATTATTTATTAATACTTTAATTGTAAGCATTTTTAAATATTTATTAAAGACTATGTACCCCATAAAGAAACTTTATCTGTTAGTAGGAGAAGTGATGTTTATTCATAAATTTGTTTCCAGGAGTCATTATTGGAGCTGCGAATGAATAAATTAAACCCTTTGAAATGACCTTGTTTTATTGAAAATTATATAAAATTTGCCTTTTACATGGGGAGGTAAAAATATGTGAAGTCAACTATATGACAAAAATGTTTTTTGCCTTTTCAGAGAAACTTCTAAAATTGTGTCTTTATGTCTTCTCCTAACATAGAAATATGCTTTCTAGACTGACCCCACCGCAGCCCATAGAACTATTTAAAGGACACTACCATGTGCAAATAAATCCTGAATAAATATTTATATGTTAAACTCTTGAATCTGTCTAGCTAATAATATCAGATCTTCTATTCTTTCACAAAACAGATTTAATTCCTGAGAAAATAAGGGAATAAAATTATTCATATATTTACTGGTTAGGCAACAAGAGAACTCAAAGAAATTTGACCTGGAGGCACCAATTCTATCCTCGTTTTAGTTGTCATAAAGTTCCAATACCATCTTTAGGACATATGCACATCAAAATATCTTAATTCAGAACCACCAACTGAAGAACAGCATATCTTCCCAGTGTTAAATTTGCTTTATCAGAGCTTTTTTAGGGTATCTCAAGATAAACCATTTTAGTTATTACCAGAAATATATGACAAATTCTGCTCTTTTTGCAACAAGTTCAGATAATCAAATGTGAAGCCATATTAGGTTTAAACCACTTATCAGTATTTATTCCCTGCCTCTCCATCAGTTCATCCTCCAGGTTGTATTGATGCCGTGTATTGATACCTGACCATGTTGCAGCACCTTGCCCGTGGTCTTGTTAAACCACATGAAAAGGAAGCTTTCTTGTTACTTTTTTTTTCCTTCCCCCCC
>VWZF01003012.1:262418-286510 GCA_013396755.1 Sclerurus mexicanus
GGCAGGCGGGGCGGGGGCCGAGCGGGAGCGGCCGCCATGGCGGACGAGATCAGCAAGGCGCAGGCGGCGCGTCCCGGCGGGGACACCATCTTCGGGAAGATCATCCGCAAGGAGATCCCCGCCAACATCATCTACGAAGACGAGCAGGTGCGGGCGGGNTGAAGAAATACAGCGATTATCTCCAAGAAGTAAGCCAACTAGTATTCAGTATAAGCTCCCTTGTCCCCCTTTTTTTTTTTTTTCCCCCACTTCGATTTGAAATACAGGAGCTCTCATTAACGGGGGGTTTTGCTTTCAAAGTAAAGGATTATTTTCAGTGTAGAATACAGACTCGCTAAGGATCTCAGATTTATGTGCTTAAAAATTCTCCATAGCTTGAAACAGTGTTTTCTTAATAGATACAGAAATCTTACAGCTGCTATCTGCTGTCAAGAATATTGGAAATCTTCCCTGCTTTTTGAAAATACGCTTATGTTACTGCACTGTGTTTATGTGAGGGTGTGCATTCTTTGTTTACCTGGGACAAAGCTGCATGAGGTTTTTCTTCAGCTGCAGTGGCTACGGCAGAGTAACCAGAGCACACTCTGACTGGGAACCAGGCCACTGAGTTTGCTGAGTGATGTAGAGCATATAACCCACCCCTGGCAGCCATTAGTGCAGAATATTTTCTGAAACAATGTCTTGGTTGATTTTTAGCTTAAACTGCACAGAAACGTAGGATTTCTTTCAGAGTTTAGTTGACTAGTGGATGATCTTTTAATTAGTTTTTTTGACTCCGTCAAGGTCTTTTTGGAGGTGAATGGAAATGTTACAAGGAGAAGAGTAAAGAATGTTTTTAATCATTAATTTACATGCAGAGAAAAGGAAATACTAAAAAGTACAAAGTCTCTGTGGAATTATGCCTTATCACTGTTGTTCCAGTCAAATCTAAACTTTATGAAGACTGGTTTACCATGGACATCCTGTGATTGTGCTCTTTGCTCAGTACTAGTTCTGCTTTTTGTCCCATAGAAAATTATTCAGTACTGGTCTTCTTCTGCTCTTTGAATTCTTTGGCACAGTTTGACCATTTGCATTCTGCCTCTGTGTAGGCCACATGTAATAGAAAAACTGCTTACAAAATGATTAACTCAAAGTAAGATTTATGTAATTGGATACAACTTAGTTTTATTCACTGATTATTTGCTTACCGTCCTCTGTTTGAGACACATGAGCAGTTCATCAGAGATTCAAATCTGGGTGTTATCTTAAAAATTCCTTAAAACTGCAGAGCACATGTATAAAAAAACCAAAGCATTGTTAGCGCAAGTTAAGTTTGGGGCTTTTCAGCACCTTTTTTACTCTTGGCAAAGACCACAGTTCTTTGCAGAATTAAAAAGCAGTATAGTTCATTCAGTTTACTAATTCACACAGCAAAGTATCCAGGAAATAAATATTTTGAATAATTTCAGTGTGTGATTCTAAGTATGAACTCTCTGTGACATAACCAGTAACTACCAGATGGGTTGCAGTTAAATGTGAAGGGTAAGTCAGAGATGTCCTTGGACTGATGATGGCAGAGCATATGGTGGGTGTCTGCAGATTGTTCTGGTTGGTCATTTGTACAGAGACATAGCTTCCTTTGATCTTTCTTTGCTTTCTCTTCTATTTCTCTTACTATTGGCAATTCCGAAGTTGAGATTTATTTGATATTGTTAGATGCTGCATTCAGTTTCTGATTGGTAGTAATTTTGGTATTTGCTTAACTTTAGCTGAGAGTCAGCTACTTACTGCTGCTGCTGGTTGTTCCTATTTCAAGAGTGATGTCTTTCCCTCGGTATGGGAATGTCTGAAACAGAGCCAGTCTTAATGCATTACTCTGAAATAGTCTTTTTCCAAAATACTGGTGCTGTTGGGAAGTGTAATATAGCCTCAATCACATAACTTCAGGTTCTTTGGAATTTCCTTGCTATCTTTTGATCAAGGCAATATTCAGACATAACTGGAAGATGATTAATAACTCTTTGCTATTTGTTTTATTAAACATGGTATTAATAAAAAATTGAAATTAAGCGCAAATAAACCTTTTGTAGGCCACATGCCAACAGCTCCATTAGTTGTTATGCATATGTTGAAGTAATAAATCATGAATCTGATTGCATTTAACCTTGCTGAGAAGACAACAGCTCTTAAATGGAATAGCAATTTTTTTTTCACGCCAGCAGATCTTGGTAAGTAGTGTTTTGTGTTTAGAAATTAGATGGTGAATAATAAATCACTAAAGAAAAATCATCTCTGCTTATGTTTGGGTTATCTGATAATCTGCATATGTATGTGTTTAGTGGGTCATATTGGTTTACTGAAACTCTTACCTTTCAGTGAGGCCAATTATATTTTACCTGTTTGCTGTTTCTCCAGTGCCTCGCATTCCATGATATTTCACCTCAAGCTCCAACACATTTCCTAGTGATTCCTAAGAAGCCAATTGTCAGGTTGTCTGAAGCAGAAGATTCGGATGAATCTGTAAGTACTCTGGAAGCTTTCTGTAAATCAAACCATGCCTCTAATTACTTCACAATGTAGTAGGCTCTCCCTCTTTTCCTCATGACATATCAAAGAAACAGACTGGTTTTCCAGTACTGTAATCCTTGTTCCCTAACTTAAAATGATAATGGAGTTAAGATTTTCCTGAGAAACTAGTCATAGAAAGCAAAATATATTTCTGTGTGGATTTGCCATGCAAAATGAATTGGTATTTATTATATTATGTTATAGTCTTGATGTCTGTTTTCATGGTTTACAGGCAGTAGTACTTACTCTAATATGGGCTTTGGGGTTTTTAGCAGGTCAGAGGTGAAGAAAAGGCAAGGTAGCTGAGAGGTGCTGAATGTTTCATTTGTAACTGTAAACATCAAGCTTAAAGATTTTGTAAACCTTTACATGGTAAGGTAAAGTTTCTTTTCCACCAGAATTGTATATGATGTCTAAAGTAGTAATGGGGGCTTAAACAATGAGATAAATTTGGCTTCTGTGACACTTTTTGTAGTCTGTTACAGCCTAGCTTGAAAAAAATATGTAGCTCTATTTCCCCTTCTCATTACGCCTAGTCAGTCTTTATAGTTTGTCTTAGAAAATGTCAGTTGCAGTCAGACAACAATTTGAAGAGCAGTGGCTGAATTTCTGAGAATTAGTTTATTGGCTTACTGATTCTCTGCTCTCATTCCTTCCCTTCTTGCCCCTTTCCCCTTTTTGTGTGTTTTCTGGTTGTTGTTTTTTTCTTTTTTTTTCTTTCTCCTCCAGCTTCTTGGGCATTTAATGATTGTTGGCAAGAAGTGTGCTGCTAACCTTGGCCTGACCAATGGATTCCGGATGGTTGTGAATGAAGGGCCTGAGGGTGGGCAGTCTGTCTATCATGTACATCTCCATGTTCTGGGTGGTCGTCAGTTGGGCTGGCCTCCTGGCTAAGGTTTTTACACCACAAGAGTTAACTGCATGCATACAAGTTACCACCAAATAGATTTAATATGTTGTCCATCAATCTAGCCACTGTTAGTGTATTGTTTTTTTTTAATGTGTGTCTACAGAGAGTAATAAATGCTCTGAACAACATTCGCACAATAAAGATTAAGCATGTGGGAATCGTCTGTGTCTGGTGTGCCTTACTTATAGAAACAGTTCTCCAGGTTAAAAGGATGTTCTCTGGAGTCTAAGTATGTATCAGGTTTCAGTCTGCTAACAAATCTTCTGTAGATAGCGATTTGCCATGGCATTTGAAACCTGAAGGTGCAACTGAACTGCTTAGCAGACTTTGATGTCTCTTGGGAAGAAGACTTGAAAGCTTTTTGAATGTGGTATGTAAATATTCATAAAGCCAGTGTAGGCTGCCGCAGAAGTTTTTTTTAAAAGTGAAATTTGAACATCCTGTGGAAGGCTTGTGTGTCAGAACGATGCCATGTGTTGGAAACATACAGCTCCTGTTGGAGTTCTCTGTCAATGGCATTATAAGGCTCCATTTTTCTAGTGAGAAGGGACAAAACAATAGTCTTAATGGCAACTGTGATAGTTCCATAGTGCATGGGTAATTAACATCATGATTTTGATCAAATCGATGACTTGAAAATACTGAACTCTTCTAAGATGCTCAAGGCATTTCATCAGCACGATGTAGTATGTATATACGCTTTAGAGACCAGATAGTGAGCAGATTTTGGCCTTAAGTGAACACTGTTTTCTCTGAGTTCTTGTATACAGTTAGTTTTTCATGCAACACTGTCGTCAGATCTCCAAGGCAATAAATTTTCATGAAGTTAGGGTTACAGCTGTGTCTGCGAGAGTAAATATAAAAGAACTGGTCTTTCTGATAAAATGAAGTCACAAGGAACCACTTTTTATGATGAAAGATACTTGAAAGCCTCTAGACAGATGCCTTGAGAAAAACTGGGTTATTTGTGAGCACCAAAGGTGTTAAAGAAATGTGGGAGTGTAGAGGATGGACACATAAATGCTGTGAGTTGGGGTTTCTGTTCAGATCAAACTTGCAAGTTGAGTAAAGCCATTTGAATTCATTCAGCTTGAAAATAGTCTGTAAGTACTTTTCAATGTCCTGGCTCTTCAAAATTTTTACTCTAAGGTGTGACTTAAACTGGAGAATTGGCTAGTGTTTCTGAAGGTGGCTGGTCTATGGCTGAGTTAGGAATAAAAAGGTGGTTCTGTCGTGGCAGCCTGATGGTGTAACTCCTGCATAAACCATGCAGAAGAAGAAAACTACCCCGTCCCCAGAGGTTACAACATCCCTGGGCAGATAGCTGAGTGTATATCACAAGAATGACTTGATTCTGTGGCTGGGTGAGTACTCCCGTACAGCTCTTGTGTCCTGTGATCTCTGAGGCCACTTAAGCGAAATATGTTAACTACATTACAGGGAGACGGGAAACTTCATCGTAGTAAACATCAAGAAGGTCGTTGTGGGAAAGTAGGGATTTTCTATATATTCTTTGAGTCTGCATTACTAATGGATCTGAAACACCCATTGGAAGATGTCTTGATCTGTTCTGCAGGTAATCAAATGTAGTTAGATGACAAAGACCTGTGAGCAACCCAAGGACTTCACCTTTATTTAATGTTCATGGGCAGAAGGTGGAAACAATTTACATGAATTAAATAGAAGCTGACATATAATCTGAAATTGAATTGCTGTAGTGTAATATCACTATTAAGTCGTTCCAAATCAGAGACAACATGAATGTCAGAGAGAGAGCTAAACTGCACTGTGACATATATGTCAATTTCTAAAATGTCTGATACTGAGTTTGAACTGGCACTTCCTAGGTATGAAATTATGCATTCTTTTTGGTATTGAGCTGCCCGGTCTTGTTGAGCCAAGCTGACTACATGTACCCATACAGTTCCTGAAAATCCCATGACAGTAACTGTTGCAGGTTTGGACAAGTCATCCTAACTGAGGCTACAGTTGCCTTATTTTCTGCTTTTTGTTTGATGTTTTCTTGTGTCTTAGAATGCATTCGTGTAGACCACATTGAATTTTTCTTAAGAGCATTATGTTAATCTTTTATCTGATTATGCATGTATTTGCTATGGATTTAAATACAAAGTTCTGTCTTTATTCTTCTCCAGTTTTTGGGGGGAAAAAGCAGTCATTGCAACAATTGCTTCTTAACAGACAGGAAACGTCTGTGATGAACTAGATAGAATTTAATCTTGTTTTAGTGTTACTTCCAGTTAAAAATTTCTTTCCTTTTGACAAACCATAGTAGTATACTCTAACCGATTCATAGCTGAGCTTGAAAGAACTGGGGTAAAATCAGTACCTAGGCTAATGCTGTTGGGCAGACCTATTTCCCAGTTTTGGCCGCCAGGTATGTGCCCTATACTTGTTATGAAGGATTTGAACTGTGGGCTTCATTGAATTGTGATGTGCTTACACACCATACTTGGGGTAGTTACAGGGCTGTCATGTAGGAAAAAAGTCTAAAATGTAGAGTCTTTTGTGTAGAAGTTGAAGAGAGAGTGGTGATTTAAGGAAAGGCCACTGTTTTAGTAACTGGTTTAAGACCATGACTCCTTGGCCATGGGAAACTTGGGAAATATCTGGGGATCCAGCCCCTTTTAGTGGGAAGCTTCAAGAGCAAATTTTTCTGAGAAACAAGGATCTTGAGAGAAAGAGCATCTAGATTCCGGAAGAGGTTACCTCTTCTCCACTCATAAAAGTGAAAGAGAACCAGCAATCCTGTGTGCAAATGGTAAACGTAATTATAGCTGGTAGGATGTTAGAATTCCAGCAACACCTATAAAGATTGTTGGACAAAATGATCTTGAAGGTCTTTTGCAACCTTAAAAGGATTATGATGCTGAGTTGTGACTGAGTAGATGTGAACATGGTTGATTTGGTTTTGCTAAACTTTCTCAAAATACAGCCTTACTGGAGACAGTGCCCTAAGGATGTGACGGGTAAAGAGAAAAACACAGCTGTAGTTCCTGACCTCTTTTTTAGGAAGGATTTGTACTGTTGGTTTGACTGAAAGTCAAAGACCCGTCAGTCTTTTAAAACTGATATTGCAGTAGCAGAGAAGATTCACAGTTGAGAATAACTATACTCCAATCAAGTAGTTTTATTTTGTTGTTGTGCTAGCTGCTTCTGTCAAATTTTCATAGAATGTAACCATAGAATATGCTTGGTTGAAAGGGACCAATTCAGGAGGCCAAGTCCTGGCTTTGTGCAGGATACTCCAAGAATTACACCATGTGCCTGAGAATGTTGTCCAAACACTTCATGAGCTCTGTCAGGCTTGGTGTAGTGACCACTTCCCTGGGGAGCCAGTTCCAATGCCCAACCACCCTCTGGGGGAAGAACTTTTTCCTGATATCNGCCTGATGCTCCCCAGGACAGGGTTGGCCCTCCTGGCTGCCAGGATACCGCTGACTCATACTCTCCATCAATCAGGACCCCCATGTCCTTTTCTGCAGCACTATTCTTCAGCCTCTCATTCCCTAGTCTGACTGACATCCAGGGTGACCCCATCCCAGGTGCAGAATCATTAACTTTCCCTTGTTGAACTTCATATGGTTGGTGATTGCCCATCTCTCTAGTTTGTTGAGGTCTCTGCAGGGCCTCTGCCTTTGATGGAGTCAACAGCTCCTCCCAATTTAGTGTCATTAACAAACTTGCTTCGTATTACTTTGAGTACTGTGTCCAAGTCACTTATGAAGATGTTGAAGAGAACTGGGCCTACTGAATTCTATCAATGTAAAAATTCTGTTACTGTGAGGAAGATAGTGAATTCTCTAGAAACTTGATAAAAAGTCATACTCATGTTTGAAAAATGGAAACTACATATAGAAAATCCCCACCCTACTTTCTCATAATGGAGAGGGGGAGCATTCTGTCTTGTTTAAAGCTCTAAGGGACCTTGGAGTTGCATCCTCTTGCAAGACAGGAACAGCTCTATTAATTCATTCAGGAAATACACATCTGCTTCAGGTACATATTTTTCCTCTCCCAGAGTAGACAGTGCTGTTTTACATAAGCAAGTTAAGTATGATCAGTGGTTTAGACCCTGTCAGCTAGCACTTGAGTCATCTGGTTGGACCCACAGTGCTTTAGTCTCTTACAAGATGGTGTACCCTTGCAGAGTGGTGATACTGCTTTTTGTCCCTATGCCTCTCTTTTATTATTGTAGGAAGATCTAAACTACAATGTGTGGCAGGGGTGGAATAACAATTCCAGAGGCTTCATTTCAGGAAAGAAATGGAAAAAAGGAAAAGGAGAGATGAGGAAAAAAAATTTCCAGCATTGTTCACTCTGGGTCCTTTTCTGAGTGTTCAAGTGTAGAACTCTTGAGTTGAAGTTGTTTAGCTGCCAAGAGTGGTTGCCCCTCTGTGGTTCAGTTCCATACTGGGGCTCTGCCTCTGTCAAATAACCCAGTGCAAGCCAAGGGAGGCTCAGTGCTTTGATTTACATCAGAGCTTATCTACCTGTCCATAACATTTCTGTACCCTTGCACAGAGGTGAGGTTCCAATGAGCTGTGGTGACAAACCTAACATCACAGTACTTACACAGGTCTTCCTTTCCGTAGTCGCTGATTGGAATGCATTCAATGATTAGGTTGCAAGTTGCACTACTACTTATTAATAATATTAGTTCTTTCTTCATCATAATAATTTCTAGAAAAGGATTTAACTTGATTTAATATTTTAGTCCAAAAGCTTTATGCCATAAATTGTATCTGGATCTTAGTTTAGTTAGAACGCTTGCATAGATGCTTGATGGAATTAATCAGTTTGTCAGTGCCTTTTTTGCAGTTAGAAAACTTAATTTAATTCTTACTATTGTGCAGTGTTTATCATTTCGCAGCACAGCAGCATCTCCAAAAATGCTCATATTTTTATTCACAGTAGAGCAAACATGCATTTGCTTTTTCAGCTGTGACATGAAAACATTTGAGTTTTGAATCAGAAGATGTGAAATAAGTGGGAGTCATGGTACAGTTCACTTTGTGCTCTGAGGCACCTCTCTGGATTTCATCTCAGTCTCCCTGGAGACTCCAGTTATCATTAAATCATAAGCTAGCCTAGGGCCTTCCTCTGTTATTTCTGCACAAAGAGGATGGTATTTCAGCTTAATGACCAAACAAGATGCATCATGACTGTAGTCTAGTGGTTAGAATGCTTATTTATATTCAGTGAAGCTTAACTTAGAGAAGTGTGAAAAACACTATCACTCTGGTCCCAGAAGTTGTGTAGAACACTGACATCAGACTAATGTAATAATTTTGCAGAGGGAACTGGGAACAACAAGAGGGTAGAATTATATTCCTGTATTTTAAACTCAGATCCTCTGTCTCATTGTAGAGGCACATAGGATAGAATATGCTCACTCCTTCAAATTCAACAGATATGATGCAGAGGTAGGTATTTTGCAATAATTAGCATTTTCTTTCAGATGGCTTCTCAATTAAAAGAAGAAAAAGCATCCAACTGTGTGATACATGTCCTGATCTTGCTGGGGCAGCAGCGCGTGCTGTCTGACTCTGTGTTTGTAAGTTATGCTGTAATCAGGCTTGCTGCACTTGCCCTCTTTGAAAAAATGTGAGTTAACACAGAGCTCTTTGGAGATAACCAGGTAAAACAAATGGCTTCCCTGCACACTTAAACACTTGTGGGACAAGATTGGTGTTCTGTCTGGGATTTTTCAACATGGATGAGTTACACATCTCTGTCATCTTTGTATCTTCTTCAGACTTGAATGAGAGGTCACATGTATTACAGAAACCACCTGCATAAGCAGGAGGAAAGTTAAAAATGTTTATGAAATTCTTTCAGACCTTTACATGAGTACATTTACCTTTGTTGTAGTTTAGTTTAGATTGTATTTATGATTAGTGGTAGCACTTTTTTATCAGCATGTTAAGAAAGGATTTCCTAAATTTGTCTCATGCATTACTCTAGGAAAAGAGAAAGTGTAGCAGAATAATGAGCCTTGTCTTCAGAAAAAGGGACTAATGGACTTAAACTTCTTGAGCTTGTAGATTAGATACCGTGGGAGACAGCTGTGGACAGGTCTGAAACGGCTTTTTGCTTGTCAAGAATAGCCTCCTTCAGGCACAGGAACAGCTTATTTTGAAGTTCACAGGCTGAGGAGCTGTGGTAGGAGGCCCACATGGCTGAATGGGCTGCTCTAAACTCAAGTCACTTGTACATAGGAAAGTCATATGGCAGTGGGCATGGGCTACATGAAAGAAATAAACATTTATCAAATGGAATAGAAGAGCCAAACAGCTGAAACTGAAATTTGTGGGTAATGAGAAGGGCAGCAAGAAGGGCTGTTAGACTTGCCTAAGCAGCAAGAGCAGTCTGAAGAATATGTAGATCTACTGAAAAAATAAGGGGGTGTGCCCACTCACACAGGAAATAAAAAAGGCAATAGCTCTTTTTGGTCTTTACTGGCAAGCCTGCTGCCATTTCTCCTAAGCCTGTGTACCCAGAGGCCAAGTGTGGGCCATGGTAAAGGAAGATTGAGTTAAAGACTTCTTAAACAATTTAGATTTACATGGAAGTTCATGGCACTGAGTGAGATGCATCCAATGCTGCTGAGGAAACTAGTCAATGTCATCATGAAACGTCTCTCTGTGACATTCAAACAGACACGATGCCTGGGTGAAGTACTTTATGATTGGAAGAATCAGCTATGCTGAAGAAAGAGAAGGTGGATTTGGGGAAGTCCCCAGGGAGATCCTGTAAACCAGTCTTCGTGAAATAATTTCCAGGCCCATCAGGAAAAGGTGATTGTTAAAAGCAAGCACAGAATTACCTGGTCAAATTGTGCCTGACCAACGTGATTGCCTTATACAATGATGTGATTGGCAGTGTGGGCATGTAGAAAGCAAAACACGTGACACAGCCTCTTTATATCTGAAGGATTGGTAGAATTCCAAGTGAATGAAAAACTGGCTTATTGATAGGTTCAAAGAGTATGGATTCAAATAGTGACTGTAGGCATTACATTCCTCAGGGTTTTGTATTGTGACATTTACAGCCTTCATCAATCACCTAGAAAATGGGATGGAGCACAGCTTTAGGAAGTTCACAGATGACATTGGATTGGGGAGGGGAATGATGTATAAACTGGAGGTCAGGACTGATATTCAGGGGCACAAGAGGTTGAAGAAGCAGACTGATGGGGACCTTTTGAAGTCCAGCAGAAGTGCTGAGTCCTGCACTTGGAAGGGGCCAGTCTCATGCAAGAGACAACTGGGATTGACTGGCTATAAAGCTGCCTTGCAAAGCAAGATCTGGGAATTTTGGTGGACAAGAAGTTGAACAAAAATCAGCAACATGTCCTTGCAGCAGTGAAGGCTAAGCCAACCCTGTGGAGCATTAGGAACAGCTTAATTGAGAGACTTCATTAATCTCTTCAGCACTCATGAGATGGTGCTTGGAATGCTGTGTGCAGCTTAGGCTCATTAGTACAGGAAAGATGCAGACATACTGGAAAGAGTCCAGTGGCAAACCACTGAGATGGTCGCTGAAGTCCATAATATTCAAAGAGAGTTGCAGAAACTTGGTTGTTCTGTCTTGGAGAAGGAATGGCTGGGAGGGGACTTTGTCTTTTAAGTTTTTTCATGGGTGCTTGTAGAGACTACAGCCTTCTGGAGGTGCAGTGAGCTGATGTTGCAGCAGGAGAAATTCTGAATAGGAATATTAGGAAAGATTTCAGTGAGGAAGGTTAAATGCTGGAGGAGGTTAAATGCTCAGAGGGGCTGTGGAGACTGAAGATACTCAAAGCTTGACTAGACAAGACCCTGAGGAATGTGGATCTGACTTCAAAGCTGGCTTGTCTGGCTGGGAAAGGGGACTAGAGAGTCTTCAAAGGTTCCTTTCAATATTGCTCTGTGGTTCCCTTAGCAGCAACATAAATATTTTCTAAGAAGGTTCAAAATAAAGTGACAGAAACAGCAAGAAAGCCACAAGGCAAAACACCCAAAAAGTCAAAGCTGCAGAACTGAAATAAAAAGCATGAGGAAGAAGAGTTAGTTGCATATGAAATGCTGTCATTTTGAAATTTAAATGCAAATATAAATTTGCATCTATCAGACTTTATATGTTTATATAGAGTTTATGACATCTCTTACTGTTCTCTCTTGAGGATGGGAGAAATACCATATTAAGCTGCTCGTTGTTAGCCACAGTTAATTAGAAATCAGTGTCTGGAAACCATCAAAATGGGGAACACATTTCTTTCAAACACACACACACACACAAAAAGAGAAAATCCCAAAGAAATGGAACAAAGGAGAATTAGTGCTGTTATGCTGTTGTGAACAGACTGAATATTTTGTATTGAAAATTTCATGATTGTTTCTTGTTTTACAGGACAAAAATTGTCAGAGAAGTGTGGATAATGTCCCCTACCCTCACTGCATTCCCTGGTGGATTGCAACTGTCTTGGCATGTTAGTCAGCCACTGTTAATTCCAATGTGAACTCAGACAATAGTGCAGTTTACAGCCTTGTTACCAAGAAATTCTCTCTCTTTTTCTCACCTGTTAGACCTTGATATGGCAAAACTATTCTGACACTGAAAATGTTGTTGGATTCAGATAATTGGTGATGATGACTGAAAAAAAACCCCAAAAAAAACAAACCAAAAGGGTGTTAGTTGTTTTCTACTGCTGTGTGAGCTGGTGCCCATCTCAGATACTTGTTTGGTTTAAAATATGTGTTTGTAATGTGTGTTATTTGTCATAAAAAGGAGAGCAGAATGTAATGTATTTGAGTTCATCTTTGCCTTTATAAGGTTTTGTCTGGACTTTTGACTTCTGCACAGCAATCCCAGCTGACTGCTTTTTGGATAGGAAGATGACAGATCTGCACTGCCTGCCAGATTGCCCTGAACCTCATTGAAGAGAACCTCAACCTTTCTGCTGCCAAGTCAGATTATATTTTCTGGCTGACAAGAGAAACAGACTGTGAAAGAAAGGCTTTTGGTCAGATTTGTGTGTTTGAGTTTTAAGATGTTATGCCTAGTATTCTTGTTGTTTGTTTGCTTGGGGTTTTTTTTCCAATGTGTGTTGTTTTATATAGCTGCATAAACTTCAATATTAGGAGTTATCAAAATGGTAAATTTTTTACTGAAAAAAATTATGAATGGGTACATGTGGTTGAAAGAGTAGATTCTTACATAGTTTTGATAGTAAACTTCTATAACATATGCATGATGAAGTGTCAGTACATATGCTTAATTTGACTGTTAAAAAAAAAAAGCTGATTAATTTGGATGTTCTACTAATAAAATGTCTGGGAGTGGTTACAGCCAAATAAAAAGCTGTTCTATAGGTATTGGAGTCTGAAACTCCCAATTTTCAAACTTCTAGTTGTATCTTGGTTCTCTTGTGTCTTCTTATATATAACATGTTTAGAAAAGCTAGTTCCTGTTTTGGAAAAAATGAAAACAAAGGTGTGCATGTGACATACTTGCCAATATTGTAAATCCTGCTGCAAAAATGTATGAAGTTAATTTAGTTGGTAATGTGATGTAATCAAACGGGAAAAATTATATCCACTGTCAGCTAGGTTTTTCTGTCTTTTGACATTATCATTCAGGAGGATTAAGGACCTAAAAAATGACAGTATTTGGAGGGCACAAATGTTGAAAACCTTCTTCACTACTCTGAAAGAACTGTTCTGCAGCAGTTCTAGACATTTGTGGCCAGCCATTAAAATTCTTCTTCTTTTCTGTCCCAAACAAAGTAAGTTATGGATGGCTAGTACTACACCTTTCTAATTCATTGTGATCTGTCTGAACTATCTTGCAGTTCCCATTTGAAAAACACTGGGTTATATTTAAACAAAATAATTCTAAATTATTCTTTCAGAAGGAAATATTTTATTAGTTAGTTATCTTAAATTGCTGGAGCATATGAAATGTGCTGCATTGATGTGTTTCTAAGCCAGGATAAATGAGGTTAAAGAATTGAATCCATTTTAAAAATTCCGTACATTGTAAATGGAACACTGTATAATAGAACAAATAGAGTAAGAAAGACTAGGACAACCACAACTTTAATAATTATGTAGTGTAAGAGAAAGGAAGAAGGTGAATCTCAAGACAGATAACAGGATAAGGTGATATGGAGAGATAGGAGAGTAAATAAATATGGCTTAGTGAACACGACTTCCAGTCCAGATACCAAGTAGTGCAGTATGATTTTTATGTATATTTTATTGCAGTGTTTTTCAAATGCTCTTAACAAACTTTTAACTTTTAAATTTACACTGTTTTCAGTGGGAACCACATTCAGCACTCCCTGAGCACTTTTAAAAATTCCTTATGTCCTGTCTGGCTACACCAGGGCATATTAAAATATAAAATTATTGTGGTAATGAAAAACACTGTTGTCCAGTGAAAGACATCCTAATTCTGGTGCGTGTTCTATAATTGAAATAGTATGTACTTCGTAAACGGGTACAATGAAAAATGCTACATCCAAGGGTGCAAGTGAAGTGTGCTCGTCTGTTTTTTACGAGTCAGCATGTCTTCTTTTCAATGACAGAACCATCCCCTAAAAACAGCGGATAAAATTTTCGGGCGAATTTCCTTACTTGTACTTCCTGGGCATGGCCACGTGGGAGCAGCATAAGACTTGTTAAATTCTGCCTCTGGGGCTTCGACAGCGGCCTGGGCGTCTTGGCTTTTCTCTTCGGTGTGACAATGTGTGAATGTTAATCTGAAAAGTTGTAACAAAAGAAATGATACAGGTTTTAAAATGGCTTCTTCTCTGATGCGCAAAGTTTCGTGTTTGCAGAACAGCATTCATCAGTTCAGCGTGGTTCATTAGGTTATATCGCCTTTTGTCAGAATTTTAGCTTTTAAATAGCTTGATACAGTCTTAAGAGCTGCAGTGTATCAGTTCAGAAAAAAATCTTGCTGTTGTCCTTGTGTATCATGCATTGATTGGCCTTGAGAATTTGTCGCATATACTCATATGAACTTGATGTCTTCTGGAGAGTCCTTTCCAAGAATTATCAATGCAGGTGCTACAAAGATGACACTTAATTCGCCTTTTGAAAGTGGTGTGTGTAAAAACTTGTCTTTGCATCTAATATATTGTCACTGCAGGCACCCAAAACATAGGTGGTTACATAACTCTTTCCAATAGCAAACATTATTCAGGCAAGTTGTTGCAGTGTATCATTAAATTTCCAGAATTGTATAAGAACCTTATCAGGAAAGGGGCCTTAAAAAATGTCTGAATAGTAACTAGAAATGGCCTACCAAGGACTGAACTGTAACTGTGTAACAATGTAATCTTTCATTCACAAATGCTTTGGATTTATGCACAATACTATAAAAGCCTCTACTGAATAATGTTGTCAGTCACTTAGCATGGATTGAAAAAACAGTTTTCTCACATCACTCTTCAGGTGGAGAGTTGCATTTCAGTTGGGAGGAGCATTAAGGTACAAAATGAGGGACTGAATGCCACATGTTGTCAAGGGTATCCTGACTCTCACCGGCTCTTTTATTTTGGTGGGTTTTTTGGGGATTCTTTTTGTAATATTTTTTCCTCTGTAAGTGGGCTTGTTATATCTGATTCCCTGGCTCCTTCCATATGTTTTGATTTAAACTACAGGTGGTGCCATGCATGCCTGAGAAACTTACTGAAGCAGGAACAAATCCAGTGTGCTTCATGGACAAACACTACAATTAACCCAGAGAAGAAATAATTTGAGTTGTGATACCTGCTAAACATTGATGATTGTATGCAAAGATCTTGTGTTTCAAGAAGAAAAGCAGTCTTTAAAAATCTACTTTGTGAAAGCAGTTGTAATTTTGACAAAATGAGAGAGCAAAAACAAATATTGTAGTGTAAAGCAGGATTAGGAATATGACTACAGAATGAGATGAGAGTTTGAATGGAATTTCTGTTATTTTGCCATATTACTAGAGTTTAGTAACTCTTAAGTAAGCAATGAGTGTTTTATCCCCTAAGAAGTCCCATTGTCTTGGGGGACTATGGCTTCTAAAGTTACACTACAGCTAACTTTCTAGGATGTTAATGATAAAATGAATCATTTGCTGAACTCTTCTGAGAATGGGAAAAGTATTTGCATGAATACTGTCAGGTCCTATCTGATCCAGAGGCAAAAGAGTCTTTTTGTGACTTTTAGTGATGATTACTTGCTACCTACCTACCTGTTGCTGAACAGTGAACTCCTGGAACTGTCAGTCTGCTCTTCTCCCTCAGTTTTATGTTTGCATTGAGATTTTCATCTCACGGGGCAGCTCACAAAATGAGGTCCTTGAATATTCTTCTAGTCAGAGGGCCTGTTTCTTAGGAAGAGCATAATAGGTATATGTGATACTGAATACATTATGCCACATTAAGGGAAAAAAATAATACAAGATTGCTGTCTTTTGGTTAACTGCAGACCTGTGTCAGAATAGAAAGCATAGTAAAAAGTGTGTTGCAATTCTGAAATAGAAAGTTGTAGCAATAAGTAATGAAAACTAATGAGAAGTTTTTATTTCAAGCTACACTGCTTCATCACCTATAAATATCTTCCTCAGTCTGTAAGAAAAACATATTAAGTTTTCTTTGTCCTTTGTCCTATTTTCCTAGTTGTTGCGTGTGTGTGTGTGTCTGTACATTGCTGTTGTTTAAATGGCAAAACCAACAATACTTAAGCAAAACTTAATCATTAAATTAAATTAAATTAAAACTTATTCATTAAATATTAATTAATTTTAACACATTGTATATCTCATGGCTGGCTTTAGGCTGCCAATGATTTGAAAAGGTAAAAATGAAGTAGAGGAGTATATATTTTCTGAATCTTCATATCCAGTTCAAAATACTGCAGGTACACTACTTTCAGGATCTAGATTGTTTTAAAGAATCTCTAATATGAAATTCCAAATCTTGCAGGAATATTTTTTCAAGAAGGACATTGTTTTAAGGGATTTGTTATTTAAAAAAGGGCAGAAACAGTAGTGAGAACTGATAGGTATGGTTTGGATCTATAAAGTAAGGAATGACTTCTCTTGTGGCATCTCTCCCTCACTGTGTGAATTGGTGTACTCCTTGCAATTTTTTCAGGACCTGGTTTGCAGAGGTCTTCAGGGCTTGTTCTTTGTTTTGTATTTGTATCCTGCACTCAACAAAGCTCCTAACAGTTTGAAAGAAAATGCATTGTTTTTAAATACCCTAATTAACTCACTGAATAAGATCTCCCATTCTCTGTAGTGCAGGTACCTTCAGAATGTCACAAGTGGTAGAAGACAAGCAGGGAAGACTTAGGAAATAGGTGAAAGTGAAAACTGGTTGTGAAAAATATTTTCCACTTATCTTTTGTAATCCTTGTGAACCATTAAAAATTGCTGCTAGTGAAGCTTACATGTGACTATATTTGTACTTGCTACTTGTACATGATTGCTGCAGTATGCACAAAAGGTGAAATCTTAATTATATATGGGCCTCAAAGTAAGGTCTTACACTTTTAAACAGCTGCTTGAAAAACAGCCTCTGTATCTTTATGAAGTAGTGTAGTTAAAAAATTGGAAGAGTTGTGGGGAGATTTTAGTATATAATTAAAACAGCTGATACGAGGGGAAAACAGACCAGCTTTTCTTCTCAGAAGCTCTCTCCATGTTCAATGTAAAACCTGTAGAAGTGTTTGTGCAAGTGTGTTCTACTGTATGATTTTTTGTATTAACAACTTAATCCAGATGATAGGAAGCTCAACTAGAGGACATGTGTTACTGGACCTGTTGCTCACCGGTGCAGAGGAACTTATTGGAGGGGTCTAGGCTGGTGGTAGCCTGAGCTGCAGTGATCATGCTATGGTGGAATACGTGATCTCAAGGTATATGTGCCAGGTGAAAAGTATAGTCCAGACCCTTAGGAGAAGGACTAAACCTAAACCTAACGAAAGCGAACTTCATGTTATTTAAGAAATTAGTATGTGGGACACTCTGAGAAACTGCCATCAGGGATAGAGGAGCAGAAGAGAGCTGACACCAGTTATTGCCATTTTTCTTAGAGCACAGGAACTCTTAATTCCCATGTGTAAGAAATCAGTCAAGGAGGGTGGAACCACCAGCATGTCTGAGGAAGGACCTTCTGGTTAGGCTGAAAGATGATGGAAATGCATAGTCAGTGAAAGCAAGGACTGACATCCTGGGAAGAACAAAGGGATACTGTGGCAAGTGTAAGGACAGATAGGATCAGGAATACTAAGGCACTGCTGGAGCTAAATTTTATAAGGGATGAGAGAAGTCCTTGCCTAAGGCTGGGGGTTCAACTAAATGATATATTAAGGTCCCTCCAGTGCTCTCCATACTATGATTCTGTGTCATTTGCTGGGAGCAACTCCAGTTTCTACCTGTATTTTGTGATTGCCCAGCTGAAAAAGTACAGTATTATACTTGATCTTTCTGATTGGAGTATGCAAGCTGGTGACTGGGCTTCAGTAGATAATTGCATCTTTTTTCACAGGTTAGATTAGACGCTTGCTGGATTTTATACTACCCACACACCAAAGGTCAGCCTTCTATGAGTATGGGAGCAGAGTTTAATCCTTGAATTAATAATATATGTGTGAAGTCACCATGACAGAACAGAACATGAATCAGAATCAGTGAAAAGGTTAACAGGGTCCTATTCCCACCATTTTGTTCAATACATCTGGGCTGTGATTGCCGTAGCTGGAGCAGTGTAAACTCGTAGGTTTTCTCAGCTTCCTAATAGCACTAGCAGGAAATCAATGTGTTTTAAGTACTGTCCATGACTGTGGCTGATGACTACATTTTGTAACGAGCTGCTTAATGAACTGCAAATATAAAATGTTTGCATTTCCTTCTTTAGGTCTCTACTGTAGATTGGTTAAATGCAAGCTGCAGAAAAAAACCCAAAACAATCCACTGGTTAACTTTGACACTTTTGGCACTGTAACAGAGACATCACTGTTCATGTGTAGCTCAGTTTATTTTTATATTTTCACAGAGGAGAGATAGGGATAAGAGATAGAAAGTGGAAAATTAATTTGGTAACAGTCACTGTTAATTTGTCTAGAACCTCTAAATACATTATAAAGGCACTGAATCCCTAGGGAAATACAATGCAGCCTTGAGATTACTGATAGTCTAGGAAAGAGGAGAATCATGAGAAACAATGCCTCTGCATGCTGACCTAAAGAAGGATTGTTTAAGGTTCTGGCATCTCTCTCCTAAAAATATCAGTCAGGAAGCCACAGATGTATTTTCTGTCTTTCCAGAATGTGTGAGTTTCCACATTGTTGCTCATTTCTCTCCCTTTTTTGAAAAACACTGGCCGAGCCTGTGCTATAGTGATTTCAAGTGTTCATAGCTAAAAGTTAGAGACACCAAACTTCCTCTTCTTCCCCCAGTGATGTGGACCTCAGCCGGACTGCTGCCACTGCTTGCCAATCTTTTAGGTATGCTCTGAATCTAACAGGAGCTTGGACAATACTAAGGCTTACTTTCTCACAGGAAGCTGGTTTTGGATTAGCCCACTTGACTAAAATTATTTTAAAATGGAAGTGTTTTTTGTAAACTTTTATCACTGACTGAGAATTTCAGGAACCAGTTTTTCACTAGGCAGCCTTTGGGTAGTCTTGTGGATTCAGTATGTCTTTTAATATATAAAATACTTTTTCTTATCCTCAGTTGAGGTAATTTTGGTACCAAGCTATTAGCTTTGTATTTGGATACAGCGGAGTGTCTCTGTGGGAAAATGGGATTCATTCTTCCTTCATATCTTGTTGCCAGCTTTCGTGAAGTTACATTTGTAGGAGTGTTACAAGAAATGGGCAGTTAGGGATAAGAAGTGATTTAAGCTTAGAAAAATTCTTTGTAAGATATTCATAATGTAGCTCTGCTAATAAACAAAAATAACCAACACCCTAATAAAACCAGATCCTGATAGGGAAATGAGATCAGAAAGGAGACAAAATTACCATAATAGCAGCTTTGTCTTGCTTCTAAGTGGAAGTCAGAGACTTGCAATAACAAGGTTGTTATCAGGGTTAAGAGCATTTTGCATATTACAACTATTTGCTGCTTTTTCTAGAAAACAGCAGATAGCTCTTGTAAATAGGACTTTTACACATACATGAAAGCTATGGGTTATTTTCTATTTATTTTTATGCTGCCTTTAATGTGAGTGTTAATTGATACACATCCACCAAAGTATCAGTTATTACTATGAAAGTTAGGTGTCTAACTTAATATTAGGTGCGTCATTGCTAATATTTGCTAATTTCCAATTTATATAATTTGAATTAGTTGGGGATATTTCAAAAATGCTAACAGAATGCTGAACTTCACTGAAAGATTTTGGTTAGCTATATGTAAAAAGTATATTAGTATAGGCTTCCCTACATTGTTTCCCAATTTACCTGAGTGTTAGAGTGGTTAGTTAATGAATGTTTCAGTTCTTGACCTGTCTGCCATGACTGACAGTGCTGTATCAATGATAAAATTTGCCAGTTATTTGCTTTGGGTGAGTTATTTTTGGCCATCTGTTGAGGGATGCAGTCACTAAAAAGTATGGACAGAAAGAGTAAATTTCTCTGGGCTTGAATGTACTGATTGAAAAGCTCAGGAGAGCATGAAGAAGCTTATGTCAGGTTGTCAAATGTCCTTGTAAGGTAGTTTATGCGGGCACCACATCTAGCAATATTTGGGATGAGCCAGAGGTGGGGTTTGGAGTTGGGAAGATATGTCACAAGCAGGTTCTGCTCCGCTCTGACAACCAGCAGCCAGAGCAGCTTAGTGGTAACTGCTCTGAATTTGAGAACGAGGACGGCCTAATTTGTGAACAATCCTTGTTAGTCCCTGGTGAACGGCAGAGAATCAGAAGGTTGCGAAGTGCTCTCAAGTAATTTTAACATCCATTCC
Organism: Sclerurus mexicanus; assembly: GCA_013396755.1. NCBI lineage: Eukaryota > Metazoa > Chordata > Aves > Passeriformes > Furnariidae > Sclerurus > Sclerurus mexicanus. Next base: position 282,835 of record VWZF01003012.1, read on the forward strand.
CAGTGTGTTTTGTTACTTTTGGGCAGATTCTGTATTATGTCTAATGAAAGAACTGTACTGCATCTTGCTTTCTTTCTAAGGCTGCCCTGTATCTTCCTGTGTTATCACCACTTGTTTTGACAAAAACTTTTTGATAGCTCGTAAATGAAGTTCAGTGATAGTAAGGAAAGAGACTATGACTGAGATATTCCAGTAAGACTAATGGCAACTGCATTTTCTAATTTGGGTATGAATTTATTCCCTAGTTATGCTGTCAGAATGAAAGAATTCTGTAATTGAGGGAAATATTCCTTCTTACAATTTGTATGATAGACCACGACAAGTGAAAGTGCTAGACAAGGGTGATGAATAAAACATTAAAAGTAAGATTTACTGTATGGTTCTGATATGAAAATTTGTTCGTAGTATTTCCTGAAAATTAATTAATACACAGGAAGCACAGCTGATTCCTGATTGCTCACACACAGTGAAATCTGCAAGGTGGAAATAAAAAGAATAATTAGGCAAGCTTCAGTGTTATGGGAATGAGACCAACATTTGTTATCAGTACTTCAACTTTACTCCTACCATCCTGTGACTGAAATTCACTGCTAAACAAAAACTGGTCTCATCCCTCTGACATGGTATATTGACTGGGGTGTGCAGTGAGCCTTGGATAGTTCATAGTATAAAGGCTTCATGGACCATGGTGTCTGTTTGTACTGAGCTCACTGTAATGAACTGCCTTGTTTTTGTGATCCAATGCTGTAAGAAATATATATTGAAGTTCTCCAAATATTTTTTTTTAATTGTTTGCTTCTGATTAAACTGCTGAAACAGTTCATCTGACTTGTGATGTAGAATCACAAGAAATGTGTTTATTATGCTAGGTAGATTGGCTGCCCTGACTGTTGTTTTGTTGGCTCTGAACTATTGTCCCTTTGTAAAGCTGTGTATCATTCTGCAACATCAGAGAGTCAGCATCCACTGACAGAAGGTCAGCTCAAATCCTAGCTTTCCTCTAAGGAAAATTTTGTATTCTTTCCAAACAAGTGATAACTGTTCATCTGAGTTCTATAACTTGTTTGTGCCTTTAAATGGAGTATTTGTAAAATGGTTAGAAGAGGTACATGGATATAACCCAAATAATAAATGATTTGGTTATATAAGCATCTTGCAAATGTTGTCATGGCTCACCTATTAGAATTGTCAGGCCATCCTTTCAGTGTGCAGTCTGTAACTTCCTTGTGAGGGGAAGAGGAGAGACACATACCATTCTCTGTGGTGACCAGTGACAGAACCCAAGGAAATGGCCTGAAGTTGTGTTAGGGAAGGTTTAGGTTGGATATTAGACAAAGGTTCTTCCCCCAGAGGGTGGTTGGGCACTGAAACAGGCTTCCCAGGGAAGTGGTCACAGCACCAAATCTGACAGAGCTCAAGAAGTGTTTGGATTATCCTCTTAGGCACATGGTGTGACTCGGGGGTGGTTCTGCACAGGGCTAAGCGCTGGACTTGATGATCCTTGTGGATCCCTTCCAACTTGGAGTATTCTGTGCTTCTTATTATAAATATAAGAGTTTAACTGCATTATATTTTTCATACCTCTATTTTGCTTTTGTGAAAACAGTGTTTTCGCTCTCCATTGAGACAAATTCAGAACTAATTTCTTTTTTATATAGTTGATATTTTTTGACACCATCTAGTCATCCAACATACAGTGAAACATTTAAAATCACTTGAATCACTTGAAAAATCATTTGAAATCCTCTTAAAACGGAAACTCTGAAATGGAAATAAAAAGTAGACTACGTTGTTAAGATTTGAATGTGTCTCCTTTGCTTATGCATGAACTGAATTCTGAATGTGAGTTTAGAATTTTTTTTTAAATTATACCTTTTTTGGTAAGCTGATCCAGTTTTTTCTAACTAAGGAGAATTTGGTGTTTCATGAGAAGTTTTGTGATATCCAATTAACACAAAAATTGAATTAGTCTTTTAAGAAAGAGAACGATACACAATAAAGTAAAAGCATATTAAATAATTTTTTGAGGTGTGATTCTTCATAACATTAACCTTGTTCTACTGAAACTACTGAGATTTTAAGGTGCATCTTTAATATCCAGCAGCTTCTTCACACAGAGAGAAATGAGTAGTCACTAAGAACACAATCACTTGAGGAATCACTGTTTGTGTTACTCTTCTACATCTACTCAGTGATCCTACCTCTGCTCTGTGATCCTCCAGTCAAATGTAGGGGTATGGCCTATTTTTGAGAAACATCTGTCAGAAATGTGGGGAATTCAGGCAGGAAGTGATGTTCATTCTTACTCTGACATAGTGCTTTGTCACAGGAAAGGACGTGGTAAGGCTGGCTGTTAAGGAGTAGTAGAGTAATAGGACTTGCTGTGCTTTGTTTTCATTACCGAAGGCCGAAAAAGTTTTCAGCCTAGCCTTACTCACAAAACTGTACATACCACTGAAGACAATGAAACTGAAGCTAATGTTCCCAAAGACAAATAATTAACAGAGAGCTAAAACCTTCTCCTGTCAAATCTTTTAGGAAAGTTCAAGAAAAATGTCAGTATCTTCACATTATACTGAATTAAATGAGACTTGGGAAATTCAATGGGACACACTTGAGAATTCAGTTTGTAATACTACAGTTGTTGTAATCATTCTATTTGCTTCCTGATTTTAAGTTCAGGCATTTTCCAAGACATCAGTGTTTGTGTTACAATAACACTCATTACTTTGTGGATCTGTCATTCCACTGGTCTTTTCAGTGTGTAACTTAGTAGCACTGATGAATGTGTTAGTCTTTTAAGCAAGAGAATAATGCAGAAGAAAGTAAGGATGTTTGGTGGTGGGTTTTTTTGTTTGGTTGGTTGGGTTTTTTTCTTTACATAAAAAAGGTGTAATGAGTTAGTATCTAGGCACTAGGATGGCTGTTCTGACTTTGACTCAGATTTTCTATGTTACTTTGGGACCTCTAGAGGTGCATCTGTGGGATTTGTTAGTCAAAACCAAGAATTGAAATGCCCTGTGCCAGTCATCTTCTCAGTTTTGCTGATACAGCTTAGGCCCTTTCCCCATCTGGGCTCTCACAAATCTTACCTGCTTCTCTTTGTGTTTGGGGTACTTTTTCTTGTTCTGGTAACTGCACTGGTTCCCTTGCATGATGAACTTGGAGGTTACTAGGGTAAAAAATTTTGCTACTGCCACTCCTAAAATACATATGCTTATTTCATGTTTGCTTACTACACCATCTTAGCACGCAGGGCCAATACAGAAGAGGAGGCCAGAAGACGGGCCAGGAGGGGAGCTTTCAGGATTTAAAATGCCTGAGGCTGCTGTAGCACCATACTGCTACTTTGGCCTGAGATGTAGACAATAAATAACACGTCATATAACCCTTTTTCCTAACTGGAATTACTAGAGTAAGATAGGAACATTAAGATCCACTAAGTGATATGTTAATAGTAAAGCAAAGTGCAGATGACAAACTGTAGCCTCCCATTTTTTGTCTGTTCTCTGGTATGAACAGATGCTGTAGAGTCATAGGAGCACAGAACCACAGAACATCTTGGGTTGGAAGGGATCTTAAAGATCATCTAGTTCCAAACCTCCTGCCATGGGCAGGGACACCTTTCACTCAATGAAGTTGCTCAGAGCCCTATCCAACCTGGCCTTAAACACTT
>VWZF01003012.1:287070-349158 GCA_013396755.1 Sclerurus mexicanus
AAGAAAGTAAAAACTTTCATTTGAAAATAGTCAGGACAGAGGCATAGTTGTCTGATGGACTAGGACACATGGCTGGATAAACTAGAATTAACCTAATCATCTCCTTTTGTTTTCTATGGGTCATTTGCACCATTGTTTTTGTAGACCACATTGAGGTTCTTAGGTCTGTGTTAGCAGGGTCTGTCTCTCATATATTTGTACAGTGTGCAGCACAAGAGTGTGATGGTATCTCTCTGTACATATTCCATAATTAATACCTGATTGTTTCCTGGAAACTCAGTCACTATTTGACTAGATGATGGTGAATAAAGTAGTGTTAGTGTTCAGGTCATATTGAAACCTTAATCTCTTGCAAAATATTTCTATGCAAGACCAGTCATAGGGACTGTATCTGGGTAATTCTCTACATTATTTAGTTGACTTTTTCAGTTAAGTAGCTTTGTCTATCCAACTTTTCTCATGCCCCATGAGAAAAGTCCCTTGTGTCCCTTATTTAAGGTGGAAGTTCTTCATTGATCTTTTTCTTTCAGAGATCTGGTAAAGTGGTGAACTCTGCTTTCCATCAAGGACAACTGACTGGCATCTGTGTGCAGGTCCTGATCCAACCAAGTGTGCACTTCCTAAGTCGAGGGTAGCCTTTAGGTGAACTGCACTTAAAATGGAATGCATACCTTTCTGGATTGAATTTTTAAACACCGAAGTAATTTTAATCAGAAACCCTTATGATTAAAGTGATAATTTTATTTCCCAAAGAAGATCTCTAGGAACTTCTGAGTAAATCTATAGTGCAGATTTCCTTGGTTAGCTCTATCATTATGAATGTTTTTTGCTTGCATTTTTGCAATGTGAAATAATGTGTCACTTAGCCTTTTTTCCTTTTTTTTGCCTTAGAGAATAATAATGTAATATACTGTACAACTTGAGGTTATGTCTTGCCTGTCAGAATTTGTTCTAGATCACCAGTTGGCCTGATTAAGGTAGGGTCAAACCACAAGTAAATGAAAGGTCTCTCAGCTGCCAGCTGCAGTAATAAAGTTAATGTTTAATAGGAAAGAAGAGTGTTCAATCAAGCTAGTTTCTAAATATTTTTGTAGCTCCTTGGGCTCATTTCTGGACAAAGACAAACCTTTTTTTAAAGTGTATTATAAAAGAATAATTATAATTTTAATTTGACACACAGAAACATCTTAGCTCTTGGGCCCTCAGCTCTTTGAAATAATCAGGATGTCTTTCATAGTTGTCCATACTGGTTAACAGTGGATTGAAATACAGAAATCAAAATTTTTAGGGGCTGGGAAGGAGGAAAATGAAATTATGATATTTTTCAAAGAGCGTAATGCTGGAGGCATACTTGCACTTGCTGTACTTTCTCACTGAAGGTGAGACTTGATGGATATGTGTAAGGAAGCCCTAATTCTTCTTTCTGGCTTCTGGGCATCCTTATTTCATGGGACAGAGTGCAGAGATAATCTCCACACCTATGGAAAAAATTGACCTTAAGACAAGTGTTTTTGAACGGACAAAGGTAACAAAGCAAAGATTGAAGAGAGTGATTCTCTGATTTCTGATTGAGAAATAATGTCTAACCACTGGAACTGACAACCTCATGTTGTGTATAAATATGATAATAAAGGCAGAAGAAAAAGATCCTTTTTTAGGATTTTTTTTTCAGAATTAATGATGGACTCGCATGAATTCATAAAGTGAGGGAAATACAGTATTTGAGTTACATGTAGAAGGAACAAGACACCTTGTGATGAAGCTAATAGTGTTTTCATGTGCACCATAGCTGCATTTGTGAACAAATAGTCCCCTGCAAGTTTTAATTATAGATTTTCTATTACTAGTGATATACTACATTGTTACTACTCTTGACATCCAACTATAAAAAATAAGGCTGTAAAAGTCACAGCAATTTATGCAGCTCTGCAAGGTGTTCCTAGAACTGCATAATATTCCTTATAATTTATCTAAGAAAATATAGATTCAATCCAATGCTCCACAACTTCTTTTGGGACCAGATCAATAGGAGACAGGGAATATATTAGATGTTTGCCTTTGCCACAGAGGGAATTTGGCAGGGAAAGAACTGCAGTGGATCTGCCTGCTTTCTGTTGAGTTTGTTCTGGCTCACTAATGAATCATGTGACTTCTGACTCCTGTGTGCTGACAGAAATTCAAAATGAGGGGAGAGAAGATGCTTACTACCTGTTCTCTCTGCCCTCGTGGAACAGGCAAGATTATTTGTGGCAGAAACAAAGGGTGCTGACTGTATGAGAGAGGTGATTTGAGCTTAGTTTTTCTTACCATGTCTGTATGGTGATGCTGGCTTGCTGCTTAGGTTGGAGTGCCCTCCTTGTCCATGCTGCTGATGTGCTGGCATATGTACTAATTAGTCTGCAGCCCGCAAGTCACGTTGGAAGACACTTCAAGTAAGAATTTCAATACTTCAGTGCTCTTGGCCAGCTAATATGACAACTTCTGCAGGTGTTATAACAAATAAGTATGAATTCCAGATGTCTAGCAGACATCAAACAGAAAAGAACAGTAACAGAAGAAAATAGCTGTTCTGATGATCTGTGTGTTGTACGTCTTTTTTCTGGAAGGATACTTCACAAGTACAGATTTGTGTATGTACACACCTCATTATTCTTCTGAAAAAAATGGAAATAAAACTAACTTGACCTCAGTGGTGTGAAACCTCTGACTTAAATATGAACCAGGCTGCATGTGCCTTTGTTTTCAGATAGACAATTTATGATCTCATTGACAGTTTTCTGCTCCTCATTCCTATAAATGTTTTTCTTTGAATATTTGAGTAACTCTTCAGTGTGCATCTCTGTTTAACCCCAGCCAGCAACCAAGTACCACGAACTACTTGTGCATTCTCCCACCACCAGGATGGAGAAGAGAATCAGAAGGGTAAAATGTAGAAAGCTTGTGGGTTGAGATAAAGAGAGTTTAATGGGGAAAGCAAATACTGCACACAAGAAAAGAAAAACCAGGAACTAATTCACTGCTTCCCATGGGCTGACAGGTGTTCAGCCTCTTCAGGAAAGCAGGGCCCAATCACGTGTGATGGTTTCTGGGGAAAACAAACGAAATCACTCTGAACATCTCCCTTTTCCTCCTTTCCCCCCCCCATTTTATATATTGGGCATGCTGTCACATGGTATGGAATATCCCTTTGGTCAGTCTGGGTCACCTGTCCTAGCTGTATCTCCTCCCAGCCTCCTGGCTACCCCCAGCCTCCTCACCAGTGTGGCAGTACAAAAAGGAGAAAAGGTCTTGACTCTGTGTCAGCCCTGCTCAGCAATAACAAAAACATATCTATATTATCAACCCTATGTTCAGCACAAAACTAAAACAGACCCATATCAGCCACTGTGAAGAAAATTAACTCTATCCCAGCCAAAACCAGCACAGTATATTCTGTTCGATGATCTAGCCCAATTTTTTTGGAAACTGCATTAGTTAACCTTCTTTTAACAAGTTGTCTAGGTATCCTGAACAAGTCTTAGAACACCCTATGTAAGGTTCCATCCTTCTTGAGATTTTTCTCTTCTAGTGCCATTTCTTCAGCCAAGAAGACAGTAAAACTTTTCAAGATACATTTGCAGTTTTGAGCATTGCAATAGGCTGTTATTCTGCCGTACACTGCTTGTGTACTCTGTTCCTGAAAGTGGCTCATGCTTATGAAAAAATTAAGAAAGGTGCAGATAAATGTGATATCAATAGGTATCTCATGTCAAAGTATTAATTTGGGCTTTTTGATTTTATTTAAACCTTTTTCCCTCCAATGGATTTGTCTAATTTCTTTTTCAATTTCAATACATGTCTATTGTCCACAACATTTTACAGCAGTGAATGCCTGAGAGAGAGCAGGACCATGCAACTTGTAATAGGCACATAGATTTGCAGCCATGAATCCCAAATGGAAGACAATACCTCTGTCTAGTCTGTGGTTAGACCTTTAATATTTCTTTCCAAGTGGGTTTAGGGTCTCATTCCTTTTCTGGCGCTTCCTTCTAATACATTTAAGCAGCAGATTGAATCAATATATTGATTTCAATAAAGATAATTTTTTTAGGGTATAAATTTTCCCTATATATGACATAAAAGGTACATAAAAGAAACTGAGTAGCAGCCATCTATGAGCTTGATATTAAAATCCTTAAATTCCACTTGCAAATCTAGGCTATAGATTTGAATTAAGACATTTTGTGTTACAGAATTTGATGTCTCTTCAGAGATATTGTAGATCTTCATAATTACACTTATACTAAGCAAAGCATTTATCTCCCGAGTATTCTTTTCCTCCTATTTTCTAAGAGATGACTTTTTTTGAACTTATCTATCTCTGTGTATTGGAAATGTCAGTTTGTTGTTTAGTATTTAAGAAAAATTAAGTAGAATATTTCTTTTCTACTTTCTAGTAGAATGCATCCCAAAAACCCCACTGATTGCATCCTGCGTCGGTATTGTGGATGCTGTGTTCAGTTCAGACAAAAAGGAACTTTTGAACAGCCTAAAAGTAAAAAGTCAACAGTGACGAAAAGAGGCACAGAGTTGCTGCTATACAAGTAGAAAGTAAAAAATTGTGAGGAGTAAGACAGAGGCAAATAAAATCAGTAGTTACTATAAAAAAAAAAAAGGTGAATATTCCCTATTTCACATAGCAAAAATTCCTAAGGGTATCAAATTAAACTACAAAGTGTCAGGTTTTAAAAGTTGGGGTTTTTTAGTTGTTTGTTAGAGGAATTTAATACCTACCTAACAGACTTGTATCTTTGTGTTTTGTCTTCAGAGAGGTTAAGAAACAAATTAAAGCCTATAAATTGGCATTGAACCACTTCTGATCACATAGACTTTTACTTTCAGTAACTGCAAAAGCCTGAAGCAACAATTAAATAAGGCTTTGTAAGCATTTAAGTGCGGTAGCCAAGCTATTGAACCAGGTCTAGGAAAGGTCTTGAAAACTGTCGCATTTTTTTGAGACTAGCTTTTCCTCCCCTAAATGAAGAAGGTTAAGTATTCAACTAATGTTTTTTGCAAAATTCCCAGATCTTTTTGTCCCTGGGGACATTGCCACTAGTATCTAAACTATACTCCAAGTTTTTCTTCTGAGTTTGGCCTTTATATGCTTTGTCCATTCATTTCACTGTTTGTTATGAGTCAGTTTTTCTGTTGACTCGTTTGCTTTTAGGCCTTGCAAATGTGAATATATAGAGTCTCAATCTGCAGGTGAAAGATAACCATAACTGGCTAGAAAATGTAAAAAGTGTCTTAGAGACACAAGATCCTGGAGTCAATATAGTGCATCATCTTTAGGCAGAAGCTAGGCCAGGTTACATGCAGCCACTGCAGGGTTTAACACAATCCAGTGTTTCAGATTACTGCTGCAGATTGCTGCAAATCCTTATACCTAGAAGTTGTTATCACAGAAACAAAGGACAGTGTGTATGCAAACTGGTAAATTGTGCTTCTCTCCCACGGGTTTGAGGGTCCAATCCTGTGCTTGCATTGAGTTTGGCTTTAGGTCAGCTCTGTGTGTTATCAGTCTTCTTGTTGTGTGGGCATGTGGAAATACGAAAAGCAGCATGATAAGCCGCTGCTTTTTCCAATCTCTTTTTTTTTTTTTTTTTTTTGTCTGTTTGAATGCATTTATTTGCTAGGATTCTAAACCTGTAATACAGAAAGTGGAGCCTGTGATCAGTTTTGTTTTGTTAAATGTTAGATCTTTGGAGTAGGACCTGTGTACTCCCATGTTTTATAAATCCCCGTGTATATTCACAGTGATGCAGAAATACTTATTCTTACTGGAAGAGGAAACTGTAAAAAAGGACCAGGAGAAGATCTGTGCATCTGAAAGCACTAAATCTAGTGCAAAGATTCCTGAAAGTTCCCAAGACCATTAACATTTCTAATATCTAGAGTTAACGTTCATGGGTTTCAGCTGATATTTTCCAGTGCTCACATTCTAAAATGAACCACCTTTGGGGATTTAAAAGCAATTTCTTTTTTGTTTCCAGAGAGATTTAAATATCTCAAAACAAATTTTACTTACGGAAATAAATATATTTATAAATGGCTATAGATCAGTTTAATTTTCTCTGTTTTATGTTTCTTACTTTTTCAACTGGAAAGATGCTGGTCTGCTACAAAGGGACTTGATTTTTAATTATCTTAAAACATTTTATAATTGTAAACAAATAGCTCTATGCTTTAAAAATTTGTAATCAGTTAAAACTTTACTGTCCTTAAAAGGTGCATGTTTGTCTAGTTTAAGGAAAGATGCTCTTTCGCTCTCCTTATCTTCCACAAAAAGATGCATCTCCTGGAGAAAATAGTGACATTTGTTGCTTCAGCAAGATATAAGGCGTGAAAGATGTATGAACTGGGGAATCTCCTTTTCTCTTGGTTTGATTACATCTTCTGGTAGATCAGAAGTCTGTTAAGGGCCTTTAGAAAATGCTGCACAGTCTGGCTTTCTCTCTACCTGATAAAATAATTCTCTTTTGTTTAAGCTAGTAGAAGGAGAAAGTTGACAGCATGGATGTACCTTAGAGACATGTGGCTGGCTTGGGGATTGAGTGTAAACTCGTGGGGACTAGAGCTGTAGTGAAATATTAAAGAACAATACTATTTCAAATGTACTGAGAGATCTCCGTAAAATAAACTGTTGTCTTTTCTTGGGTATGTAGGTGTGCCATAGAAGAGTGTATAGTAGGTAAAAAACAACTCAGCAGGCTCTATATTTTGACACCACTCTGTAGACATAAGGTCTTATGAAGGACAACATTTATTTGATCTCCTTGATGCTGGTTTTTTCATAGCTAAAGACAAAATATCTTTTAATGTATTTTTCAGTTACATTGAGTTTCTAAACACTGTCTTTCCTCTGGCCTATATATACTGGATTTTTAGGCTTACAATTTGCAAAGCAGGAAGTTCTTCCTACTGAAAGAATTACATATGTAGTAGTGAATACTGTGTAACTAGTATATAATTATATATGCATCCAAGAGCTTTGACGGCAAAACTTTAATTGATTCTGGTGTTAGTGACCTAAGTCTCTTTGTAATGAACTCAGCAGTAGAATGTTTTTATGTTGAGTTGGGATCAAAACCCAGTTGTCGATGGTGAATGTCAACTGAGATAAATAACCAAAATGTCTTTAATGCTAGATAAAACTTGAAATTATTTTAAACTTTTAGTTTGTATTTATTCCTCTTGCTGTCAAGTGGCAGTGACTTACCTACTATTGTCTGTGAAATCTGAAATGAGTCTGGAAGTTAAGAAGTGCCTGTGGACCAATACACAAATCTCAGCCATTGAAGTGTAAATGTAAGAATAATTGGTAGTTCTTTTGCCTAGTAACAGACAGAAATCCTGTGTTACAGAATCAACTTTTCTACTGATTTTACTTATAGTTCCAATTTCTCCTGCTTCTGTAGAGCTCAGCAATGTATTTAATCTGCATCAGAACTTCTACAAATCTTGTGGGTGCTTTCATAGGGGGTTTTGGTCAAAAAACCCACCTGTCTTCCAAGAGCTGCTTGGATTCTTCTTTTGTTAAGGGATTGCTTTGTTTTCTAGGCACTTACGACAGCTTAGTGGAGCGCTCCCCCTCGCCACCCCCCTCCGTCCACGTGGTCCCTGACATGTCCCATGGGAGAGAGACACACAGAGACCACTGGGGAGGGTGCAGAGAGTGAGTTATTCAGTGTGGGTCGGGGTATTTAAAGGTTTAACAGCCAATAGGGAAGGGGTTAACTAAGGGCCAATGAGAGGACTTCACATAGCTCTACAAGAAAGGATTCCTGCATACTGAGGTATGGAGATAGAAATCCTCCCAAGGGGTTTTGGGAAGGAGAAGGGTGATTCAGGGAAAAAAGACAGGGAATCCATGTTACAATACAGAGAAAACTTCTACTGTTAAGCCTACTCCCACAGGCACTAAAGTGATAAAACCAGGAGCTCTGAATGAGTTAAACAACCAAGAAAACCTGTGTGAATTTTCATCAGTGAAACTCTGCTGGTGCCTGTAAACAATTTTTTAGCTAATTTTGTAAAGATAATTATAACAATGACTGTAAACCAACATCTGTCTGGTAGCTAATGATGTGTTTTTGCCTTAATGCTAGGGATTTTTTTTATTGCTATGTTGCCTTGGATAGGATACCAGATAGGAAACAAATCTTGCTGAAGCCTACCTGGAGTTATCAACAGGTGCATGGCAATCCTCTACTGTCTTTAGGCTAATATTTTAATGCTGAGGTCACTGGATCAATGCAATGTTGGGCAGTAAAACAACAGACCATGCAAACACTTCAAGGGTATTTAATATTTGGCTGTAGGTATTAATTTTTGTAATTTCTTTAAGGTCTGCCACAAGAGACATAGACTTGGCCTTTGCCTTTAGGTTCTTTTTTCTAGAAGGACAAAGGTCAGATGAATGCAAACCCAGATATACAAAGGGTAGTGATAACTTAGGGCATTTAAAATGTATTTTAGAATGAGTATCACAGTGTTATTTTGTTCTTTGAAAAACCCTAAATTTTCCTTTGCACTAAAAAGTAACATTTCATAGACATAAATCCATGAAATAGATTTTTACTGTAATCTTCATTATGAAATATGATTTTCTCTTGTAGCTTTTCACAGTAGTGTTTATATATATGTTGGAAAAACATCTGTATGACCAAGAATAAAGTCTTCGCAGTGAAAGACATTGTGAGAGTCCCCATGTGTCCCATGTGTATGGAACTCCTGGTCAGAATGAATGGTCACGGTGTTATGGATGAAATTTGTTAATTTACTGATCAAAACCAAGAGAATATTTTATTATTTTATTTGTCTGAATGTAGAAACTGGTTTGCTTAAAAACTTAAGCATCTTTCCAGCAGCCTCAAGAAGATAAGAGCTAATCTAAAGAATTTGCCTTCACCCATCCTGTTCTATAGATGTGTAAATTAAGGTAGTCTGGTAGATGTGTACAAGGTAGTCTGGTATCGAATCTTATCCAAACAGTTTTCCAGACCTTTCCTTTATCCTTCCTCCCTGACACAGCTGGCAAAGCTAACAGAGTTCTGGTAATAATTTGCCAAAATCAAATGAATTAAGTATTTTTTATTTTTTACTGAAATAGAGGTTTTAGAAATAGTTTTAGAACTAACAGATTTGACCTAAAGTGTTATCTTCTATCTCTTCCTCCCTTCCTTGGTATGCAAACAGAAAACCTTCTGTTTGCATTTACACTGAAGAGAAGTCTTTGCATTCCTTGTTAATTGCCCAGAAAGGAGAGAAGCTATAACATTAAATCAAGCAAAAGTTGTAACCGAATTGATATATTTAAGGGAACAACATCTCTGAGATCAGTTTCTTTTAAAACCTTATCTTGTCTCTTTTGATAAGCACCAGTGTAGCCAGGAATCTGTGCTGTTTGTTTCACCTTTCCTTGCATCTCCTTATTCCTTACAGAGCAACATTCCTTTTCACTTTTTCCTTTCTTTTAGCTGGTTATTTAAAAACTTTTCTGAATTCATTTTAAAAGTTTTCTAAAACTTTTAAACGTAAAACAATCCCACCTTCTGATGGGAGCTCTAGTTTAATAACCTCTGTTTCCCTATCCTGGCTCTGTTCTTACATTCACTGAGAGTCTGTGTATTTTAACAGTCTAAAGTTAAAAGCATGCTAATTTCTGTCTCGCTGCCGAGATCAAAACTACTTCTTGGCTCCTGTAACCCCACTTAGCTTGGGAAAAGCCCGCTCCCCACCCCTGTGGCTGGGACCCCTTTTCCTGAAGTAAGAGACCCCCCTGTACCCTCAACCCACAAGGACAAAGTAAAAGCCCCACGAGAAGTTTTTTCTTGCAAAAACCCCTGGCATGGCTTTTCAGTTTGTCCCAGCTGTCCCCTGTTCCCCAAAGGCTATCTATACCCCCATGTTCTGTTTAAAGGTGTATCCAGTGATTTTTCTCACATTACTACAGTCAAAGCCTAGTGCTGAGTATCAACTGAACTAAGCCAGCAGTTTTCTGTAAAATGTGCGTCTGAAGCCAGCCTTGGATCGACAGCAACACACAGCAGAGTGTCTGAGTTCCCCCATCACTTTCTAACTGTAACAAAGTCATCTTAAAGAAGCAGAAGCAAAGACATTACTACAGACATCATTTCTACAGAGCCTTCAGCGTCAGATGAAACTCCATAATCACCCCAAAAGCGGGACCCCCCCTCGGAACTGTGATGCTCCCTCCACCCTAAGGAATTTGGCGGACCTGGTTGAGAACTGCGAACTTCAGGAATTCTACCTTGCTCAGAGAGGCGTGGCTTAGCCAGCCAAAAGTGAATAAAAACGGGGCTTTGGCACACAGCCGACGTGTGCCTTGGCAGGGCCCAGACCCTCCAAGCCGCCCAGCTTCCGAGCTGTTGCCTCTTGCCTGCCTTCCACTCAGAGCTGAAATCACTTGGGCATGTGGCAAATGAGCTGAAGTCACTAAAGCTGCGGTCACACACTGATTTTCCTAATAAAGTTTACCTACTGTTCTTTTTTTATTTTATTTTTTTATTTGACTAAATAAAGTTAATTTTTACAAATAAAATTAACTGCTGAAAATCACTCATCGCCCTTCGCCCATAACAACGGTCAACTTGCATATTACAATTACTCTAATACTGCCATCTGAAAGCCTCACAGAAATGTTGCTATCTATTCTATTTTTTCAGTTTGCAGTGTTTCCTCTTGCAAAATCTGACCAAAGCAACCAGTGAGACCTACTTTTTAAATAACTGTATTTTCAGTGGGGTAATGCTGAAATGGGAGAGGTTTTGTGTGTTTTGTATTTACACAACAATGATGTACCAAATCCCTATACTGTGTTTCTTTCCCTTTTCTCATCAAATTGTGTAAATTTTTGAATGATAGGGCAATTTGAATCATACTTCCTTGTAATCTTGAAATTAAAAAACAAGGAAAGTGGTTTTACAGCATTTTCTTAAGTGCCACATTTTCTATAACTTGACTCTTGAGGCACTCTGTTGGCTGGCTCATCAAAGAGATTTTCTTCTGTCTGTATGCTTCCTTTGAAATTAGCTCATTCACCACAGAATTTTAATGCAAAATGCAGCTGATATTCAGTATCTAATCATAGGGAGAACGAAGTCTGCACTGACTTCGTGTATGGCAAAATTTGAGAATCTGTGACTTGAGAACAAAAGAAATATTTGTCAGTCAGGCACCAAACTTTACTGTTTTGGTTTTCTCATACTAGTCCCAAATCAATACTCCCAACAACCTCCTCATCGTCTTATGGTGCCCACTATCTTACTTCACTAAGTTAAGACCTGTCTGTTTCCATCCTTTTTCACATCATACCCTCCATTCCTTTGCAAAGCATCCCTGTGCTTACTATCCACATATGTACCAGAATTGGGAAGCACAGAGTCTGGTATCCATTCCTGTAAGTGTGGTCATATCAAGGAGAGGCTGAATCAACCTCTAAACCAAAAATGACAAAAGCCCACTCCAAATATCTGTGAATACGCACTTAACAGGAGCTGAAAGGCAGCTATAAACATCCCTTTATCTTTCAGGTGAGATGTATGACTTTGAAGCCAGGGGTCTTCCTGAGCTGGAGACGAGCTTAGAGCATAACAACTTCCTCACCGTTACCCATCCTTTTCTCTTCCTTTAAAA
The DNA here is from genome assembly GCA_013396755.1 of Sclerurus mexicanus. NCBI lineage: Eukaryota > Metazoa > Chordata > Aves > Passeriformes > Furnariidae > Sclerurus > Sclerurus mexicanus. The sequence goes on from VWZF01003012.1 coordinate 298,768, forward strand.
TTTTCTAACAGTGCTTTCATATGCATTTTTTTTCCACACATTTCCCAAGAAGATGTTACAGGACATTAGAGTGTGAACTTGGGAAATGCAGCAGCAAATATCTAGGGATTTGAGTGTCTGAAATAGCATTGGTTCAAGAAAGAGAGTAAGTTCTGACCACAGATGTTAGTGATTTTTCAAGGCAGTAATATTCCTTCTGTAAATAAAAAATGAGTAATCTTCTGGAAATAGTGTTCAAGACTTTCTACAAAATCACTGTAACATGAAAACCATCTCTAGGGCTCTCTTGGTGGCCACTGGGGTAGAACTGCTGCTGGTGCTTTTGAACTGATGCTTCTTGAGCTTATGCTACTAATGACAGAACACTGAGCTCTGATTGTGATGATACATACATGAGAATAAGTTGCCTTTATGATTTTGTAGTGAAATAGCCGATCAGGCCACCATATGTTATTTTTGACTGATTCAGAAGGCTGAGCTGTCTCAGAGATCTCTCTTCAAAGCAAGATCCTGAAAGAATAAAAGGAGATATGCTTTACTGCTGAAAATAGCTTCAAATTAGCATCTGCTTCCTGCAACTGAACATAACACATTTTTTCAATTTTTTTTTCCTAAAAGAGACTTTAGCAAAAGTCCAGGAAGTGTCATATTTTTAAGTATTGAACAAACTCAGGCAAAGAGCAAGGAAATGCCTCAAGGGAGGGCAAAGAAAGTCAGTGGCTGATGTGGCAGAGGACCCAAACAGCAGAGGGAGGGAGAATAGGCTCCTGTACGTGGCAGTTGTGAGAGTACTCTTGCAAAACTGGCTTGTTTTTGGATGCAGCAACGTCACGCTTCAACAAGATCCTGCACAGCATGGAGCTAAACTTTCAGAAAGATAGCTCTGGCTTTTGAATTGCTACAAAACTGAAATAGGGTCATATTTCTGCAGCATCTTCATGAGGTTTTTTCTTACCACTGCTGTTACTGGAAAAAAACTTGTGTGCCACCCACAGTTTCCTGTTTCTGATTAATGGAACTCCTGCATGCTTCCTTATTAAGTAGAAGGGAAATACCAACATTGCTATCTTCAGTGGGACATTTTCTGGTTATCTGTGGAGGACTAATCTGATCATTCTCTCTTTTACTTACTGTCTGGCAAATACTCACAGGAGATAATGTACCTAAATACTCTTCTAACACCCCTTTCCTACATAAAAGACTTGCAATTGCTTGGGTAGTGTTTGTGTGTGGGGATTGTCCATTTCTGAAACAGAAGGGAAGCAATCATCAGGGAATCCCTCCACTATGAGCTGCTTCTCTTCACTAACACAAGGAACTTTAAACAAATTACTTTGGGTTTTCCCCCTTGATAGCCATGAACTGGATTACTTCAGACCAATTTGACTAGGAAAATAGGCACAGAGATATGAATTTTTTTTTTTTAAAGCATAAAGCATTTTTTTTGCTGTTCCTATAGAGAGAGAACCAGAATGTAGTATTTTTTTTTTCCAGGTCCTATGGTAGATCTTCTTTCAGTTCAATACCTGGTATTTAGAAGGTTTTAAAACCACAGTTGCATGTTTTTTTCCCTTTTCCTAGATATCTGATAGTGGAGCTATAGAGAGCATCCTGATTTCAGTCCTTCCCCTTGCATGCAACAATCAGTAAACTGCAGCTGTAGTCTACAAGATCTGTATTGAAGAATATAAAAAGGTTAGAGTTATAAAATGCAATTTTACGGAACCTCTAAACAAATAATGACTTGAAAAGTCAGGTACCATGCCTGCCTTCTGTCCCAGAAGAGGAAAATATCTGATACACCCATGAAAATTTCATGACTATAATTAGAATAATATAGATAGAAAGACTAGTTGCTTAAAATATTCAGACTGTTGTTAGGTAGTTAGACCATTCTGGCTTTATTATTTAAGACATGAGTAAGTGCACTTCAAACAATTTGAAAGATATCCAGCAAAGAATGAAGACTTGTATGTTCATTGATGTGCTGCCACATGCGCAGGCATGCAATTTCTAAATATCCCTACAGATGGCTCTTGGAGCCAGTTGGAGCTGCCTGGTAAAGATGAGATCAACTCAAATTGACTAAGCTAAGCTCAGGTGCTCAAATATTGAAATAGATGCATGACAGAGCTTGCAAACTTTGTGTAACTTAGTGTTGCAAAAGGAGATGAAGGCAAAGAGTTTGTATGAGTACTTAACTAGTGCTGCATAAAGTGTGATGCTGTTGGTCTGATCCAATGAAGAAAACAGCCAGTTTACCACTGTTGGGTAAATTTTTAGTCCCAGTGGAGTTCACAGACATTTCTGTGCCCAGGACACCCCCGTATTTAATACAAAACTTGTGTTAATATCTACACAGCTGTAAATCAGCAAGTCATTTAATTGGAGAATTGTACTCTTCCTTTTTGAATTTTGCTAACGTTTTGTATTATTTGTTTCTGGATTTGTCCTGAAATATTTTGGGTATATGTGAGTTTTATTTGGGCAGAGTTGGTTTTAATCTTCTGAAGTGTTTTGGAATTGAAAAAAGGTATCACAAGAGCACAAAAGAATAACATAATGATAATAGCATGTTGGGCAAGAATTAAGTAGGCTAAGAAGTAGCAGTTTTTCTTTTGTTATTTTTGAAGTATTTCAGTGAGAACTTACTCTGTAGAAAGAATGCCTAAGTAATGAAAGCCCTAACAGGAATGCCTGCCCATGTGCATTCCTGCTGGTGTAATTCCTCCGACCGCTACAGTGTGCACAGCATGTAATTCTTTCTATAGCTGGAGTAGCCTGGTGCTGGTCTGAATCTTGATCTTAGGCACAATATTCCTTTCAGGTTTATGAATAAGATGATCATGATCATGATAATTTTGGCAAGGTATTCTTTCTGCTATGGGATTAAGTTATACTAACAAACTGTTGTTATAAGAATTGAGGGGTTTTTTCATAAAGAGAAAATGTCTCTTAAGACTTTACAAAGATTTATGTTATGTTAAATTTATGTACATTTTAAACATATGTGTTGTAAAAAAAGAGGTACTTAATAGGTATTTATTCGGAAATGTGAAGTTGTTGGCAGTTCTGAACTGACTCTTGTTGCTACAATTCTTTTCTGAATCTGACAGATACATACTGAGGCACTGTTGCATGAATTTCAAACCAATCTTAGTTTAGGTTTCATCTGACAAATAGTCACATTAATACTGTAAATGCCTGAATCCCGTCATGAAATCTGCTAGGGCTATAGGCACTGCTCATATGAGTAACCATGTACTTACTCAGTTTTCTCTTCTGAATACTTACTTGCTGAATGTGGATAGCATCAATATGTAATCAAAAGGGCAGCTGGTTCAAAAATATAAAGTTGCATTGAGTGGCAGAGGAAGGGTGGAAAGGCCATTGTTGTCTTCTGTCTTTCTCTCCTCTACAAGCAGCACTCAGGGCACACAATATGGCCTCACTCATTTAATGGGCTGGAGCTATACAGTTGTTCTGTTCTCTGTTCCATTCCACTTCAGCCTTTCTGGGTGGATTACAGGCTTCTCAGCAATGTAAATGTGAACCCAGACAAACCAAGAATGAAGACCTAATAGCAAAAATGCTGTCTCAAAACAAGTATCTGGGACAAATGGCCATCTGAGAGCTCAGAAACTGAGCTTCCTGCTCCTGATGCCACTGAGGAGGATGTGAAAGGCAGCTCTTGCTTCTATGATCTCATCCACCTAGATCCTTCTCATGGATGTGGAAGCAGCAGCTGCAGCTCTAACCAAGCCCTCTGTATTTAGATGTGCAGGTAGGAGGCAGGTAATGGGATTAAGGATATTGCATGTTGTTTAGTTATGATTGATAAGACAAAAATCTAGCTGGTTGAAGTAGGTAAAGAAGTAGTTTAAGTAAGTTTGAATTTGCCTGTGCCTAAAAGTATTTTGGAGCTCTTCTGCAGTTTAGTAAATACAGAAACAGGCTCTTTCAAGTTGTTGGCATCCTCTTTTACAAAAACCTAAAGTGTGCCTGCACTTGGTAAGGACTAAGATAATTTTTTTTTCTTTTTCTGACTCCAGTGTCAAGTAGAGTATTTAGCAGTTTAGAAAGTTAATATAGAATTGTTGATGTTCTGCATAACATAATAATAACACAGGTATGTTGGCTGGATTGTATGTTATGCCCAAAGCTCCAGCTCTGCACCAGCATACACTTGTATGTAGGCAGAGTTGGTGAAGAACTGCAAAAATCAGATTTTAGTGTGGGCATGTCAATACCTTGTTTTGAGTATACATTGAAGTAGCATAAATACTAAATTACAATGTTCAGTAATCTATTTTATAGAAGGTGGATTCAGTTAGTGGATAATGAACAAGGACTTACTCTTAAAAATGTGCTCTACTCCACTCAAAAGTAGCAGCTTGTGATGTTGTTTTTCATTCACAGACTGGGTGTATTAGGAAGTGGGAAAAGACAAAATATGTGTTTATATGAGGATATGAATACTTCCTCATATCTCTCTGGATCCAGTTGAAAATTAAACATTTGATAGAAAACAGCAGTAGACATTGCCAGGGCCATTCTTGCAGTGAAAAGCTGTCAAGGATTTATAGCTCATACCATTGCCTGCTGCACATGTGTGGTCAAACTAGGAAATTCAGATTACATTCAAAATCATTTTCCTGAGTTGCAAAATTTGTATTCAGTTCTTGAGCTATTAAATATTGATGATGTAAAGGTTTGAAAGTCATGGTTGCATTAAGGCCACATTATATTACTTAAACACCAAAGTCAGTCAACTTAACTATAGTAATTTATTTACTATAGTTAAATACATAAAGGAGAGCAAAAGGCACAGATCTGTCATTTCAGGTTTAGTCTTTTTTCCATTTTGGCCTTCCGTATGCATTGCGTCCTGCTATGCCTTCATCTCTATGCATTTCAAGTCCTGCTAATTTTCAACGTTTTTAGATATAACTGGTTCTATTCTACCTAAACCAGTGTAATCTGGTATTACTTAGACTATTTTCTGATCCTTCTCTGACTTTTCCTAAATAATGTGCTTGATTTGGTTTGTTCATATGGAGGCATTGTTTTGCAAAACCCTTTTAAAGATGTTGACATGTACATTCTGGTGGTGCTGAATGTCTTTATAGGTATTTGTGAATATGTCTGTGGCTCTTGGCAGTATCTCGAGTCAGCAATTTGAACAACTGATAGAGTTTCAGATAAACTCCTCTGACTGCACTGCATAAAGATGTGCAGCCAGAGTGGGTAGGCTACACACACCAGATCTCCCCTGACCATCTCCAGCAGACACAAATGAATGACTCATAAGTCAGCTCTGGAAGGACTGCACTCAGACTACAGCATGCTATGGGATACTGGCTTTGGCCTAATTTCTGTGACTCTGTGGAGCATTGGTCTGTGTAGCTTGAAGGCTGAGGTGTGGCAGGTAGAGCTGCCAGTGCTGCTGCTGACCTGGCACACCCACCAAACATGCATCCAGAGCTCTTACATCACATGCTTCACATTCACCTTGTTCACATAAACCATCATCCTGCACAAATTTCCCATCTGGATATCTAAAATAGATGGAGAACAGTGCCATCTTGTTTTCTCTTTTTGCTCTAAATAGCATATACTATCGGCACTTTTCAGAATACCAGATATAGACATCAACATTTTCTAAGGATGTTTCTCATGCCTTTTCCTTTGCTTCTTTCTGTGATTCTTATCTACTTTAAGATGCTGAGTCAAAGGTTACATGCTTGCAGCATGATTGCTTTAAGTCCTAACATCCTTCTGAACTGAAGTGAAATCAGATAATACCTCCATCTGCTTTCTGAATAAGAATTTTACTATTAGAGGTGAAAAAAAAAGCCTTTTTCTCTAGCTCAAGCTCTTCTGTCCACTGAAAAGATAATTTCACTGTATTAGCAGCAACATTTTTCAGCTGAAATCTCCCCATGTAGTTATAGGATGCAGAAGATGGAAATTATGCTGAATTCAGGATAAGTACTGAGAATACCATTTGAAAAAATCACAGAAGTTTTAACCAGGATGCTCCAACACTTAATGCTTACTCTTTGTGAAGTGCTCTTCTTTTAATGAACAGGATATTTCCCCTGTAGAATTATTGAAACAGCAAAGTGCATGGACCTGAGCCTCTAAGGCTTTCAGTCATTTTGATTTAAGGGGTTACATAGACCATTGAGAAGTCTCAAGCTGGAGGCATTCTCTATCCCAATTTACATTTTCTTGTGTCTGATTGTGATGCTGCGTACATTACAAGAAATGGCAACAAAAGCAATTAGTGTATAGCTTATCCAGTCTGTCTTTGCATTTTCTTGCTATTTAGGCAGGACGCATGCGCTTAAATGTGCTAATTTTTAGTTAATACATCCTGCAAAATTTCAGTATTTCTTTCAGGTTGCAACTTAGGTAAGTGATAAATAAGAATGTAAATAAAATCAGTGTTATGATTTATAAAAACCCCTATTCTTAATATGAGTGGTCACTGTTTTTACATGACAACAGATAAAAAAATACTAATTAGAATGTTTTCAGAATTCATAAACTGGACTAATCTGGCTGTATGTTGTAAAATCATAGAATCACAGAATGGTTTGTGTTGGAAGGGGTGTTAAAGATCATATTGTTCCAACACACCTGCTGTGGTCCCAAAGCACCATCCAACCTGGCTTTGAACACTTTCAAGGATGGGGTATATTCACAACTTCTCTCAGCAACCTGTTCCATTATACTACCCTCATAGTAAATGATTTCTTCATAATATCTAATATAGGACCTACTCTCTGTCAGTTTTAAGCCAGTACTCCTTGTCCTATCACTACACCCTGTTGTGAAACCTCCTTTAGGAACTGGAAGGCTGCTGTAATGTCTTCCCAGAGCCTTCTCTTCTCCAGGTTAAACAACCTTAGCTCTCTCAGCCTGTCATGATAGGAGAGGTGCTCCAGCCCTCTGATCATCCTTGTATCTCTTCTGGACTTAGTCCAACAGGTCCACATCCCTCTTATGTTGGGAGCCTCACAGCTGGATGTAGTACTCCAGGTGAGGTCTCACGAGCGAGGAGTACAAGTGAGAAACATCTCCCTCTACCTGCTTGAGGAGCTTGAGGAAATGTGTAGTAGAAGTTAAGGGCTTGTTAACACTTTTGAGACTAAATAATGGGCTAGTTGCTGGAGTTAAGATGACTATAATAAAAGCACAAGAGCTCCCTGACATATGGACTGGTGCCTTTGATCAGCCTGATGAGAATTTATATGAACATCACACCCCCTACCGATGTGTTGTGACACTGGAGCACTTGTCACTGAAGACTGAGGCAAAAAAAGTCTTTGAGTACCTAAGCATTCTCCATATCCTGGATAAAGAGGTGTCCTGTTTTATTCTGGAGTGGGCCCACATTTTCCCTAGTCTTTCTTTTATCACTTGTTGTACCTTGATGTACCTATAGATTGTTATATATGTTATATATAGATACAGATGTATATATGTGGCAAGGTTTAAGTCTCTCAGGGCTTTAACTTTCCTAAACTGATCCCTGGCTGCTCAGACAACCTACCTGTACTCCTCCCAGCCTATCTGTCCTTGCTTCCACTCTCTGTGTCCTTTCGTTCTGTGTTTGAAATTGCCCAATGTGTTCTTCTTCATCCATCCAGGCCTCTCAGTTTTTTGCCTTACTTTCTCTTGTCAGAGGGTATTGCTCTTGAACTTTAAAGATGAGGTCATTGAATATCAACCAGCTTTCTTGGGCTCTTCTTCTCTCCACGGCTTTATCCTGTGGTACCCTATCAAGCAGATTCCTGAAGAGACAAAAATCTGCTCTCCTGAGCTCTTGAGTAAGGAACTTGCTGTGCACTCTTCTCACTGCTCTAAGGATCTTGAAATCCACAGCTTCATGGTCACTGCAACCAAGACTGCACTTGGGCTTCACATTCCCCACCAGCCCCTCCTTCTTTGTGAAAGAAAAGTGCAGCACAGCACCTCTCTTTGTTGGCTCCTCTACCAGAAAGGAAGAGAAGGAAGTTGCCACCAATGCATTCCAGGAACCTCTTGGTTTACTTATGCTCTTCTGTATTGTCCCTCCAGCAGATATCAGACTGGTTGAAGTTCTCTGTGAGGATCAGGGCTTGTGAATGTCAGACTGCTTTCTCTATGTCTGTAGAGGTTCTCATCTGCTCATTCTCTCTTGATAATTCTCTGTCATTGGAAGCTGTATGGAAAATTCCATTCAGCAAGTCAATTAGCAGCTGTATCCAAAGATGTTAAAGAGAATAGAAAGACAACCGTGACTTCCTCCAACAGTGCTATAGACAGGAATCATGATCTGAAAAGTGGATCTCTAAGGTCTTCAGGACTGCAGATAAAAACTGTGAGAGCACTTTGGGATCTGTCATTATTCTCTCTAAGTCTAGGGAAACTCTAAGACATTTATGAGGAGTTAGATAGTATGAGCCTCTGGTATGGATCAGCTGTTGCATGAACAGATATTTTGAGTACTGTTTGTTATTTAGTGTATTATGAATATGGTAAAAAAGGTTTTGTGTGGAATGTGATTGTTGGTGTGAGGTAGACTTTGGAAAGCAATGAATGTTAGAGGAGATTAAATCGTTCCATGCTTACACACAAACTAGAGAAGTGGGAAGAGGTTCACATTTAAACTGTAGCCTAAATGTCAAGTGTGGAATGTAGATTTTGTAGAACTTTCTCCTGGTGTGTTAAGCAGAGATTTGCAGTTCACAGAAAAGAACAAATTATGACTTCATGGTGGAATACACAAATATCTTAGATGTAAAGTAAAGGTGGATACTGCTTTTGGCAGTTGAGCCGAGTTTGTGTAAAGATCTGTTTTATTGTGAATAGCTGCACTTTACTGGCATGTCAGTTGTGTCTTGAATACCTTGCTTTTCCAAAATATGTTTCTTTCATCTGCTCTGTCTCAATAAGCTTTCTCATGTAAATAATTTTATATATATATATATATATACACATATATTCTAGTTAATCTTAACAGAAAAGCTTAATCCTTTGTTATTTTTCCTAACCAGACTGAGTGCTGATGTTTCAGATAATGAATCAACTACCAAACCATACTTCACTTTTATTTTATAAAACATAGATTGTTCCAGAAAAGTACTTTAACTTCTAAATTTAGTAATTTGTTCTGTAACAAAACACATGTTAGAGCTGCAGAGAGATATCCAAGTCAAGATATCATAGGAAGCCTCGTATAAACTTGGGCACTATCCAATATTCACAGATTGAGTAATTTTATACAGGCATAAAATAGGATTGCTTCTCTGTGTGAAAAACTTAAGGCAGTGAAGAACACCTTAAACTGTGATGACTGAAGAAAATTACACATAAAATGTAACTTGAAATGGGTATCATTTATAATTCATGAAAGGTTATTAAAAAATATGCTATTGTTCAGAAACAGAAAAACAGAGAAAATATAACATAAGATCTGACTGTTGTCAGCTAGAAAAATGTGTCCTTTTTTGCCTGTCTCACATCTATGTGAAATGCCTTTAATTCCTGAAGTTTGCATGCCACCAGAAACATTTCTGCATATTACCTAGCATTGTAAAGAAATTATTTTCTGAGCTTCTTGTGTTTCTTCTCAGCTAGAGGATCCATAGCACTCCTTTCATACTTTCCGAACAACTCAGAGATACAGAAATGAATGCCTTCTCATATCAAATTAATAACAAGTAAAAGCTAACCATAATTTTGGACTTGCAGAAATGTTGAAAAACATACACCTGATTTTGTTTAAGTCTTGGAACTAAATATTGTCTCTGTATCCTTGTATTATTACTCTAAGAGGATCTTGCTTTTGAAAGGGAAAGGGTTTAACTTCTAGAGAGAACTATGTGTAAAAAGTACTGCTTGGATTGGGCAGCCTTCTGGTTACACTTTTGTACATATTTTGAATATTAAAGTGACTTTGTAATGATCAAGGAAGAGAAGATCAGGATCCGTTGTGCAGTGTAAAAGAAAATATTCATTCACATATGAAAATAACTTTGAGTCTATTCAACTGGATAAAGACAGTGTGTTTTTGTATTTGTTTACTGTGTCAGCTTAAAGCTAGACTTAGAGAAAGGTGAAGAAGTTCTGGTCTAGCAGAACTCTTGCTACTCTTAGGTCCCTCCCCACTTTTTTTTTTTTTTTTGTTTGTGTAAGGAATTATTAAACTGGTAATGTGGGGTCTATCCTGCCACTCTCTTTCTCTTCAGATCCCAACGCTTTTTCCCATCACCTGCTTTCAGAGTGCCATGAGTCCTATCCTTTATACGTGTAAGAAGCATAGAACAGAATAAAATGTGTACTCATTGAGATTTGAAGGTACCCCTGGAAATTGTCTATGGCAATCCTCCAGCATGATGAAAAGGTTAACAGAAGCAGGTTGCTCTGATCATCTCCAGCTGACTGTTGAACATCTTCAAGGATGGAAATCCCATATCCACTCTGTGATAGTGATATCCCATATCCAATATGTGATAGTGTTTGATCACCCTTCTATTTAAAAAAAAAAAAAAGGACTTAATTACATTTATGAGGAATTTCCTATTTTTCAGACTGTTCTTCTTACTTCTCATCCTGCCACTGGGCACTGCTGAGAAGATTTTGGCTTTATTAAACTTACAATTTCCTCTCAAGTATTTTTACAATTTTATGAAATCTTCCTGAGCTTTCTCTTCTCTGTGCTAAAGAAGACCCCATTCCTTGAGTCTCACCTTCTGCAAAAGGTATTGCAGTCTTTCGATGTTTTTGTGGTCCTGCAGTGGATTCTCTCCAGTATTTCCACATCGCTAATACTGGGGAGCCCAGATCTGGACCCAGTACTACAGATATGACTTGCCAGTTCTGTGAAAAGAGGAGAGACTGTTTGCTTGACCTGGCAGCAAAATTTTGCTAGTGCAGCCTAGGATGCTGCTGCCTATTTTTGTCATAAGGGTGTGTTGCTTGACTCATTTTCTACTTCTTTGCTAGGGCCCCGAGATCTTTCTCTGCAAAGCTGCTTTCCATTTGGCCAGCCCTCAGCATTAACTGCTGCCTGCAGTTATTCCTGGCGAGGGACAGGACTTTGAATATCCCTTTGCTGGCCTTCAGCTGGTCTTTGTGACGCTAATCACAGCTCTGAGCCCAGCAGTTCTGTCAGTTTTCAGTCCACCTTGTTGTCCACTTACTTAGTCTGTACTTCATGAATTTGTCTGGGAAGGTATGATGGAAGACAGTGTGGAATGCTCTGCTAAAGGTAAGATAAAATATCTCCTGCTCTCTTACCATGCACCAGGCCACTCATCTCAACCTAGAAGGCTATCAGATTGCTCAGGAATGATTTCCCCTTCATAATTCTATGCTGACTACTCTAAATACCCTTCTTGTCCTTTTTATGTTTTAGATTGTTTTGTTCATCGCCTTCCCAGGAGTAATGGTAGAGCTGATCCTCCTTCTTCATGTTCTTGTAGATAGGAGTGCTGTGAGCTTTCTTTCACTGCTTAGGAACACCCTTTCCCCCCTAATTGCTGTGAACTTTCAAAGATGATTGGCGGAGTGCCACAGTGGCATTGACCAGTTCCCTCAGAACCACTTGGTGCATCCTGCCAGTACCCATGGACTTGTGTATGTCCAGGTTGTTGAAATGTTCAGTATTCTGGTTGTCCTCTACAAAGAGTAAATTTTCTTGCTTTGCACTTTCCCACTGGTCTCCGCACAAACTGCAGTCTGCCAGATTGTCACAGGTAGTAAAAGAGCTCATTCAAGTCCTAGAAGAAATTTGTTTGGGGTACTTGACTGGCCATGGTATGAGGGCTGTCTGCATATCTCACCATGGAACTAGGAACACATGTGCTGCTTCTCCATAGCTAATGACAAAGTGATTGGCATGGCTGTGTGTGTGTGCACCCAGCACATAATCAGGAAGGCTACATTTTGGCTACATCATTGCTCATGCAATTTGGTGGGATGTTAGTGTATGTGACTATCTCTCCTTACATCATAAGGGGTAGTGTCTGCAATAGATGTTGCTTCTTGATGTGAACAAAAGGAACCTGGTCAACAAATCGTTCGTTGTACGAGAGGTTGGGGTTTTTTCAAGTCCTAAGCTATGAGTGAAATGCAACAGTACTGGATTTGTCTTTAGTGCAGAAAATTCATTTTTGTTCATAAGTGGGCAAAAGGTACTTGCAAAAACAGTGGAAAAATGTCTTGGAAGTAAGCTTTGAAGATTTATGTAGTAAGAAAAAGTGTTTCATAGGAGAAAAATTGTTCCCAGTGACATCCTTTGCTAAGATTTATTGTGGTGTCTGTTTTCCTGGAACAAAGCAGTGTTTTCATCACCACAGGTGAGAAATCTGACATTTAGTTGACCACCCAGAGACTACAAGGACTCTGCATTGGCAAAGGGACCACCCAGCTACTGACATTCCACTGTGCTCAAATCAGCAGTAAGACTTCAGCAGTAAATCTGTGGTAAACTTCAATGGCATGCACTCAGAAATAATGCTGAGGATATGAATACTTCAGGAGAAGGAAGGCTTGTGGTAAAATATGTGACCATTGGCTAATGTATGGAACACAATGTGTTTTAATACTGTACACATGCGAATGAATGAATGAATGCATGAAGTGGAAGCCAGGACAGCACACAGAGGTTGTACATCAGAGAGTTGCCAGTTCCTGTGCTTCTAAATGCACTTTGAGAAGAAGACAAAATTAGTTCTTTGAAGAATAGTCATACAGGGCAAAGTACAGACAGCTTCTGTGGTAGCAATGGCACAGACCAAAAGGGGCCGCTTCCTGCTCAAAGTGCAGTTCATTGGTTTAGAGCTCAGCACACTTGATTAATTCAAGAATTCAGAATGTTTTCCTTGTTCAACCTCCGTACCTCTGTGTTTTCGATATTTCCACCTCCAGTTAATGTGATGTGGATTCTCATGCCATTGAGGTCATTGGGCTCACCTGTGTGTATGGTAGAAGACTGAGACTTTGAAATGTTAAAACCAGACCACTGTGGGTGGATGAGCATAATGAAAATTTGTCACCAAAATTTTATCATCACTGCTAAGAAATAGTAAATGCCATAAATCTCAAGCTTCTAAGTAAATTTAGACATTTGATTTACATCCAGAAACAGTGGACTACTTAATAGCAGAATTCTCCTTCCTCTCTGTGAAGGCTTCTTTATATTATGAAAAAAACTTTAAAAGTGTACTGTGAGTTTACTGTATCCCTGCTGTTCAAGACTGTGAAATGTTCAGGTCTGAAATATTTAAATCTTTTAACTGAAAAATTAATTGGTCTTAAAAGCTTAATTGAAAACAAGTTCTACTTGTGATTTAGAATATATAGATATTCTGCAGGACATGAACTCTTATTTTCTGTATCAACATCCTCCCAATTGCAGTAACCATTTGCCATATAAATGTTTTTGAGGGTTTGGACTTTGAATATTTCACAAATATTTCTCAGTCTTGTGGTATTAAGTGAGGAACATCTCAGAATCTTCCTGATTCTCTTTCATGGATTCTTACCGGTAGTACTATAAATAAGGCATCTTGTAGTGTTTTAACAGATTCTATTTTGGAGATATCTGGACTTGCCTACACAATGCTGGTTCTTGGCGTCATAGTTTTACTTGCTGTATTTGAATTGCAGAAAGTGTTCAGAGATTCCAATCGCATTATGATTCTGTTGTCCATAACAACCTATGTGCTTATCCTAAGAGACAGATCAACAAGTTGATTTACCTCTACCACAAGTTGATTTTGTTAATTTATAATTTTCTTGGAATAAAGCAGTATGGATAATACAGACAGAAAGAAAAGATATTTGAGAATATTGAATTATTAGAAAGGAAATAAATTACAGTTTCCTTTGTATGTCTTGTATTTTGATTAAATTTCTGCCTCTTGTAGGCTAGTAGATAATTACATTGTCCTGAGATTGTTGACACAGACCATTCTTATACTTATTGCAATAAACAAGTACAGATTTATGGATGTTTTGGCTTTTGCATGTCCTGAGGTTCTTATTATTTCTACTAATTGAAATTATTTGTCCTGAAGGTGTTTTCTTAGCCACTAAAAACTGTACCAAGATAGTTATTCTGTTAAGGGAACTAAGGTTCAAAAGCATGTGACAATATCAAATGAAGAAGTTCAACTCCTGTATATCTCTTTTTTTCCAGGAATCTTTTTTGGTTTGGGTCTAAGTGGTCTTGATAGGTCATTAGACATTGAATGACCATAGCTATATGAGGTCTGTGAATACAGTTCACAAACACGATTCAGAACATATAACATGACAAAGAGTGCAGGGGAAGCACCTTTTCTATTCAGTTTTGTGGCATGTAGTAGTTCTATTTTTTTTCTCTTAGATGGTATGACAAAAGAAACTTGATTTTTTTTAAAATTTAGTTTTATGGACTTCTTATCAATGTATACAATTTCTGGTAAAATATTATTGCAAATGTATACTTATTTCAGTCAGTGTACTAGAGAACTCTGAAAAACACCGTGTTATTTTTAACAATCTCAAATTTACCAATGATTTTTTTCCTTAACTGAAACTTTTCATATGGTTACTTTTGCTGTTTTGGCAGAATAAAATAAAGAATCACAGTGGGGCCGAGGTTGGAAGGGACCTCAGGAAGTCATCTGCTCCAACATCCCTGTTCCAGTAGGGAGACCTAGAGCATGCTGCCCAAGACCAGGTCCAGGCAGCTTTTGAAGATCTCTCAAGGATAGAGACTCCACCACACCTCTGAGCAATCCATGCTAGTGCTCAGTAACCTTCCTAACAAAAAGCATTTCCTGATATTCAAAAGGAAATTCCTTCCCATCTTTCAGTTTGTGCCCATTGCCTCTGATCCTGTCACTGGGTACCACTGGAAAGAGTCTGACTATGTCCTCTTAATAACCTCACTTCAGAAGTGTGTACAATATTGGTATTTTAACTTCTTTAAAGAGATTGAACTGCTAGTGATTAATCACTCAAACATGCAACCACCTGCAGTGACCACCCAGATGGTGTAAGAGACTGGAGTATTGGTGCTCATGGCTCGGTCAGCAGTGTACTTTGCTAACAATGTGCAAAGTGGCCACCCAGGCCAGGGGCTGAAGGGGTGCACATATGACACCTCAAGCTACAAGCTGGGTGTTGAACAAGATAAGGAAACGGGCAAATCCTGCGAGGTGGGGTAGTGTTTCTTTTTCCTTACACAGATGATTCAGCTGTGATAACTCCCCAGAACATTCACACCCAGCCTGAAGGTATTAATCTCTTGTTGATGAGCCATAATGGGCCGTAATGGACTAAGCTGCACTAATGTAAGGACAGCTGCAACATCTTATAAGGTGTCAAAGACTCCTGAGGTATCCCGTGACTCACAGTATTACATCATCCTGCGCCAGGGGAAGTACTGGAAAAGTTCCCACCCAAACCTGTGAGTTTTGGGCCTCCACCACTGCCTTGACAGATCCANACTATGTCCTCTTAATAACCTCACTTCAGAAGTGTGTACAATATTGGTATTTTAACTTCTTTAAAGAGATTGAACTGCTAGTGATTAATCACTCAAACATGCAACCACCTGCAGTGACCACCCAGATGGTGTAAGAGACTGGAGTATTGGTGCTCATGGCTCGGTCAGCAGTGTACTTTGCTAACAATGTGCAAAGTGGCCACCCAGGCCAGGGGCTGAAGGGGTGCACATATGACACCTCAAGCTACAAGCTGGGTGTTGAACAAGATAAGGAAACGGGCAAATCCTGCGAGGTGGGGTAGTGTTTCTTTTTCCTTACACAGATGATTCAGCTGTGATAACTCCCCAGAACATTCACACCCAGCCTGAAGGTATTAATCTCTTGTTGATGAGCCATAATGGGCCGTAATGGACTAAGCTGCACTAATGTAAGGACAGCTGCAACATCTTATAAGGTGTCAAAGACTCCTGAGGTATCCCGTGACTCACAGTATTACATCATCCTGCGCCAGGGGAAGTACTGGAAAAGTTCCCACCCAAACCTGTGAGTTTTGGGCCTCCACCACTGCCTTGACAGATCCAGATTGCAACCCCCACTTTGACAGGACTGCAACCACCAGTTTGAACAGCAAACATAGAAATTACAACAACGAAGTCTCGTCACAGGCTCCAACAGGTGCCTTGCAGGTCCTACCAGTCACCTGGGGGGTCCAGAGCCCAGCTCTGACTGCCTGTACCATCACCACAGCCTCACTCCAGCACCACCCAAGCATTTGCCAGGTATCAAATCCCGACTATCTGCCATATCCTGCCAGCCCTGACTCTCCAGATATTCCTTCCAGGTTTTCTAGCCATGGGCCAGGCAAATCACATGGAAGGGCGACCATCTTGTCTCTGTCCCGTGGCCAGGAGTGCTTCTCCTCATCACTTGGTTTAATCAGTATTGTTTTATCAGTATTGTTATTAGCATTCTTTTTGGTAAAGAGTTATTTTTTCACTTACCTCCAGGTGTATTTGGTCTCTCTCTGTATTGGAGAAACCAGGGTTATTGAATCCAAGAGAGGACACATCTGTCCAAGGTCTCCATCCCTCCAAATTGTCTCAAACTGAGACAGCATGGGAAGAAGTAATTCACATATAAATATCCTGTGGTATTTTAGTTTACATTATTTGTAAGCATATATAGCAGCTTAGTTGACCAACTGAGGTACTGACATTCTTTTTCACTTAGAATCACTCAGTCTTCCACTGGAGTTCTGCAGTCTCTTGACAGCAAGTTGGTGATTTACCACTGCAGCAATGAAACTAGCTATATGGAGATACTGAAAACTGCCACTCTCTGTTCTGACCAAAGATGAGTCTCAGCTCTGTGAAAGATTCAATTCAACCCCAAATCTGGTTCAAATTCCTGTCTTAGCTCTAGGGTATGTTATGGGAATGAATACTGAAACAAAACTGCATTATGCCTGTCTGAAATCTACCACTGAAATCTGCACACCTTATTTGATACTTTCCTATATACATTGTGTGTCCTGTAGAAGTGGCAGATTCCTTATGACAGTTCCACATTATAGTGAAGTAATAGTGGGAGCATTTTGCATTTCTGTGACTCTAAAAACGGATACTTTGGCTCCTAAAGAGCTACTTTGAAGAAGAGGGCTCTAAAAGACCTGAAAGTTGTTCCATATTGCATTTCTGCGTTCTGACAGAAAAAAATTGTCATTTCAGTGTTTGTAATTCCAGCTCTCCAAAACAATGTCATAGCAGAAATCAAGATTTTTGCATATTGAAGATACATTTCTTCTTTGGGACTGTGACATGCAGCTTTCTGGCACCCATAAGTGATAAGCATTTTTGAAATTTTGTTGTTATGCAAGGAGTATTTCACATTTCATTAAAAAAATCCAAGACAGCTATGTGTAGTTTTTTAGAGCTTTGAAAAGCTGAATCTGCTATATGAAGAGAGTGACACATTTATGATAATTTTTTTCTTTTGTCTGTGCAAGGACTTTACCTCTAAACCCCATACCCCATTTATTAAAAAAAAAAAAGGCGCTACATTTTTTTTTTAACTTGCGCATATTTTTTATATACAGATCTATTGATAGGAAATTTTAAAACTACACCAGCTGGGTAACACTATGTTGCTATGAAGAGTTACAATGCAGGTACATGCCTACAGGACATGTGATGTTTTCTGTGTCCAAGACTGCATTCATCTATTAAGGATTTTAATATATGTGTATACCTACATAGATCAGTTTATAAATATATATGTTTGCATATATACCCATATGCACATATATATGCAACACTTATTTATTCTTCTTGAGCTGTAAAGACAGCAACCTATAGCTCTGTAGAGAACAAATTGCACCTACAATGATGTCCTACTGACAACAGATGCCCTACAGAAGGCTCAAGAGAATGTTCCTTCCTACACCTGAGTAATGGTTCTCTAAACAAAGTTCCCAAATTCATGGACTCTTACTAGAGCTTCCTCTGCTTGATACTGCTTCCAATTCTATTGGAAGCTGGGCTCCTTGTTGCTGTCAGGTTTTCTTTAGAATGAGCATGCTGAGTGGATCACAGTGCTGCTTGTGAAAGAAGCCTGACTGAGTACTGGCTTTTGTCTTTGATCTCAGATGAAGGCTTTCCAAGTGTGGCTCAGCATGTAGTTGACTGCCCCTCCTCCTCACTTTAAATTTTAAGTGTGTCTTATCTTCCAGAATGATTGCTCTTTCCTTTGCAGCAGAGTCTCTTTACTGAATACACAAGAGAAGAAAATCTTAAGTGGAGCTAGAAAATAAGGGCATCTTTTCCTCAGGGTAATGTACATTTTTGCCTTTGTGAAACACTTCTCCATCTATTCCAGCAGAGCATTTCATAATAAAGACAACCAATGCACTGAATGCACTGTGAGAAGGCTGCCTTTTTTTTTTTTTTTAATCCTGTAGCAGCATACTTCTTTGTAGGGTATAAAGATCTCAAGTGCACATAAAAATAACAAAACACAGCACAACGCTGTTTGGGTGTAGTGCCTTGTTCATGAAAGTATAATGTCTTGGATGTAAAACCTTGTTCTGAATGTTCTGTGTTAACATGGGACTGTGCCCAAGCTAATGGCTCTTGCAGCTTCTGGAAAAAATAGTGCTACAGAAGGTATCCTGTACTGGCTTCTGAAACCAGTGTGGTTTTCAATCACTCCATCATCTATGCTTTGCTCCGCGGTGTGATACAGACATGATTTTCACAACTCCATTGGCTTTGGAGGCCACTAGCTAGAACTATTCTTATAAGTATTGAGGAGAAAACATTAATTAGACATATGAAAAGTGCAAAAGCCATGTTTTGTGTTTCAGAGTTTTCTGGTTTTTGGTTTTTTGGTTTTTTTTTTTGAGGGGGGAGGTGTTTGTTTTTTTGTTGTTTCTCCCCCCCCCCCACGCCCCCATCTATTGTGTTATTTGAGTAAGACCACAATATGTTGCACTGGTTTTGCAGTAAGCTTTTGTTGCATCTTAAACGTTGAATTACTCCAGAGCACATCAGAATAACACTGGATTTTCCGGCTGAAATCTTAGACTCAAATGAGGCAAAATTCTGTACCTTTTCAAGTTCATTAGAAACCCAAATCCAAATGATACATTTGAAGGATGAAAACTCATGAACTAGTCCCGACAAAACCCAGAGCATATTCATAAGTTCATGATAGAACAGTTTTAAATGGAATTCTAGAATATTACAATATTACATCAGGGTTTTCTGATACACAATGAGTTAGCATTTCTAATACTTTTTTCCTAGCCCCTTGGCTGCCATCAGGAAATTTAATAGTGTATGTCAAATGCTAAGAAGACTGGCACTTCTGTAAGCATCAGGATTCCTGCAAGAAGAATGGAAAAATTCAGGGCAAAGGAACTCAGTGTTATGCTCAGGACTGTACTTATACTTTGTGGAGCCAAGGAAAACAAAAACTTCTGCACCTGACACAAGGTTTATGTTACTTTCTCTTCAGGAAAATCATTGATAGAAAATGTATTACTGGAGATATATTGCTAAGGTCTTATTAAAGTAAATAACATTTGCAAATTTGTACTAAATAAAGGTTTGGGAGTTTTGGTTTTGTTTGGATTCGTTTTGGTTTTGTTTTTTCCCTTGAAGAACTGTCAATCCCATTGCAATCCTGTGGACTGCAAGTATCTCCAAATTGAAAGTAATTGTGTGTGCATTTTACTTTGTAATACCAGCAGCTGTCAGTTTCCTTACCTATGAGAGTTGGAAATTTGAAATTAGGTTGTTACTTGAGCAAGATTTCCTTAATGTGCACTTTCCTTGCTTGGCAAACTTACTGCTGATAAGCAAGTAGACAGTACTGTAGAATGATACCAGAAGTGTAGTATAATATACTTGTTCTTTTCTCATCCTCCAGTAAGTATACTCCCTGGCACTCTTGAAAAGCTGCCAATCCAGAAATCTAAATACTTCTGAAATTCTTCCCAGCCTTTGATTTCTGATATCCTTGCTGTGGCATAGTGAAATTAAAAAGATCCTGAGAGTAATTTCTGTGAAGAATGTCACTGGAGAAGGGAAGGCAGGGTCAGTCTGAAGATCCCCAGAGACATGAACATCCCAATATAGAAGAGCTAGAGCTATTTATGTGACTCCTTTTGATACTTAAAACTGTTTAAGAGACAGAGAACGATGGCAATAGTTCTTCTAATACACATTTACTTCATCTTTACTATGCCTCTTCTGTTCTTTGATGGGCTTTTACATAATGCTTCTCATCTGTTTGATGTTATTAGCTAGTAAAAGTCACCTACTCAAGGACACATAATTTAGATTGCATGAAAATAATGAAACTGTAAGGTCTGTTAGGTGTTGTGGTTGTTAATGGGCTGCAAGGCTTAAAGAATGCTGAAACTTTTGCAGCAATATTATCTACATTCCTACTGATCTGTTAGGTTGCTTCCAAAGGATCAGCTCAATAGAAAATCACCTTGTTTATATCCATACCCTGAAGGTTACTCCAGACACACCTTATGGCACACTGCACAGTAAAGGGTACATAGACAATATCTATCCCCTGGAGACTTGGCAAAGTGTGTCTAACATTTGTTCTGTCCCAAACTGCCTGCTTTTGCCCTATCTGCATGGGGCAGACTGATTTGCGGCACAAATCTGCTGGCACCCTGTAGTAAGAGCAAGGAGTGAGAAGTGAACCTGACATCCCTGGGAAAGATAGCCTAGGTCACTGCACTGGAACTGTAAGAATAAAGCACTTTGGGTATTGTTGGTGTGGCAATTCAGATTGCCCCCAGAGTACCTCATCAAGAGGTAAAACACATGCCAAAATGATATGCACCTAATCTATGCCAGAAAAAAAATTGCTATTAGTTTGCAGGACAAAAATAAATTTTATTTTCCCATTTGCGGGTATTGTGAGCAAAGAAGAGAATACCTCAGACTCCTGCTGAAGTCACAATGGGCAGAAAAGACTGTATCCTGTCTTAGTATGTAATCCAGTTTAGGCCCTAAAACAGTAATCTGAAGGCCATCTGTCCAGGCAGCTGTTCTTCCTGGGTGACACAGAGCATAACGGGCACAACAGCGCTTTTAACTTCACAAATCAATCCTCAGTTTCCATTTGCTTAGGGCTGAACTCATGTGAGATATGGCTCTTTGAAATGTTTCTGTATAGGTCTGTGGTGGTCTTTACTCACACATAAACCTGTGTGCTTCCCCTGTCCCCACTTAAACCATAACCACTGGTGGGGGCTGTGATGGTTGCCCTAGACTTTGGGGGATCATGCCAACATGGTAGCCAAGGAATGGTGACCCTGATATCTGGCTGGTATGGAAATAAAACTGTAAGTCAATCATCTTACTCCATAAATAGTGAGCCACCCAGGGGCCATTAAGCTTTCCTGCATGGCAGCAAACTGCATGCCAGGATTTCCCCTTGAGCAGGGATCCTCTCAAGGTTATTTCTCATAGGTATTCATTGCTGTAGCAGATTTTTGGTGAGTAATCATAGCATGCCTAACTTAGAAATCTTAGTTAAGTGATAGAAAGAAATGATTATGCACAGATAATCTGTTAGACATAAACCTTTGACCAAGTCTAGCACTAAGTCTGGATCCAGCCACACCTAAACTCCTCTCAGAAAAGAGTTTAGAATGCAAGGGAGTCCTTCCTGAACCTCATGATTCAATGGCACATTCTCCCTAAGAGTTTTGTCTGACTCTGTCCTATCTACAATAAATAGTCAAGGGTGTCTTGCCATTCAGTCTTGCTAAACCACCATTTCTTTTACCATTGCAATCTGTTAACTCATAGCTTCATATCAATAAAGTATATTATTGCGTCTTTTTTATGAGTGAAGTGCATAACTCCATCAGTGACAAGGCATGTGCTAAATACAGGGAGCCATCATCATGTGTACTCAGAACATCGTGATGTAAGAGACAATGTTATCCAAATTCTTTTGAAGATAAAGGGAACTTTTTTCTTCTTCCTACAGACATATTTGTTATAGCAGTCTCTCTTGACTGCTGTGTGAGCACTTTGGAGATGTCCCTGTACAAGAATGGGTGATTTTTGCTTCAACAGCAAATTGGATTAGGCAAGGATTCAGCCAGCCCTGTTCTTGGCATATGGTGGTGATTATGAAATGGATAAGACAGAGATTCTTCATTCCAGGGCAGTGCCAAGCCTGTGCCTCCCTCCCTCCCTCTCTATATGCCTTCATCTAGAAGATACAGTGTAAGCCAGCCCTTGGCCCCAAGAAACCATCTCACATGAGAGTGTCCTGTCTATCAGTAGTACTGGCCAATGGACTTTGGATTATGGACACGGACAAGCACCAGGTGAGACTGCAAAGAGCATGTGACACAGATATGAACTTCATGTGTTTGTCCATGAAGTGGATAGAGTGATCTGAGGAGCACTAAAGGTAAGACAATGACATCCTGTGGACCTATTACCCTTACTTTTGAATACGGAAAGAAGAATTTTGTAACACTAGGGCAGAGGATGGCTCTGAAACATGTTTGTGTGTGCTCACAGATGTTTTCCTGCTCCAGTTGTGAAACAGCCCTGTGTGGGATCCATGGGGCCACATGCCATACAGTGTCCTTGATGCTCTCTGTCAAAGGATTTAGCTTGGTAAAGTTAGTTGCATCTGCCAAGGATTTTCTATGCTGTCTATTTGCCCTCACTGCCCAAGAACATGAGCTGAAGTGTCAGAGTGGTCTACCTTAATATTTCTCATAGCAGCCTGGTTGAAGCACTGTTGTCCCACACACCTAGTGACCTCCAGTGCCATGAAAATTATTAGAGAACCAAATAATTGCTCAGAGTGCAGAGGCACTCTATGGATAGACACAGCTGTATGGATTCCATTGCTAGATAAGGGTCATTTGAGCTCTAGCAGCTTCATTTAGACTTTGAAAAACTATTTGAGCTCACTGTGTAGTGCAGAAGGGGGAGTGGGTGAGTTTGGGTTTATCTCAGCAGTTCTTTCAGAGCAGCTTCTTATGAGTATTTATTCCACAGTAAAAACAGAAGCAGACCAAGAGTTTGTCTCTAAATACAGAACTGTGAATTAAAATGCATTTTGGAGGTAGTTTGTCTTCATTCCCTAAACTAGTGCTAGTTCATGAGAAAACATGTCATCTCCAGATGGCAATGAGTGCACTGTTGCTTCAGAATTGTGGTTTCCTGGTTTACCTCTCTTATCTTACTGGATAAACTCGTGATCCCATTACCTTGACTTGTTTCACAGTCCTCTAAGTGAACAGTGGCACCACTCAGCTGTCAGCTCTTCATAGAGCAGCTGCTGGCAGAGAGAGGATAAGGCAACATGCCTGCCAATCTTTTTTTTTTCCCCCAGACTTACAGCTGGCTTGGGGTACACTTATATTTTAGTAACTGGGAAATCTAATTAGATATCCTGGAGTCCTAATTAAGTGGCTTTTATGGTTATAAGATATTTTAAGAATAATCATCTGTGAAGACTTGAGACCCATGCTCGATTTGCATGTTCAATTTCTATGACTGTGCAATTAGTGCTGTAATTGCCTGTAGAAATTTAGAGTGTTTGCCCAAATGGAAGAAATTACAAATACTTGCTACCATTCTATTTTTAAGTCTTGAGTTTTAGAGTTAGGGAGAAAACTGACAGAAAATACTGTACTTGAATAGAAAGGCAAGAATGGAAATCACATTCTGTTCACGTAAGCTATCTTTTTTTGGTGACTTGCATATCAGGTGGTGGAAAGTTAAAATTTTACAATGATTTTAACACCTGGTTAACCACCACAGAATGTCATTGGTAATGACTGAATATGTACCATGGTATGGAATATATGCTAATAGTGTTCCAATTAAACAGCATTCACTGCAATTGCATCTCATTAGGTAAATAATTTCTGAGGGAGATATACTAATTAAGTGCTTTTACTCATTATGTATTTCATGATTAAGAGGAGTTTGCTATATTTACAGTGTGAAAATACAGCTATTTAGAACTAAACATGCCAATATTTACAAAACATACAAAAATTGCTTATGCTTCTGTTGTTTTTATTGCTAATTATGAGCAGTAAGTTAGGTTTCCTTAGAGGTGTTTTCCCTTCTGTAATAAATGAAGTGCTCTGTAAGTTGGTAGAGTGCTTTGAGATCCTCTGGAACATAAATGATTTTATAAGTTTAAAATGCCATGGTTATTCACTTCTCTGAGCTACCTGCTTCTGTCCAGCAGCTGATTTACTTATTGAAAATAATAGTAAGTTGTGTGTTCTAGCATTGTGTTGCCATGTGTGTGGACAGTTGACCCTAGCTCGATGCCAGATGCCCACAAAAGCCACTCTTATCCTTTCCTCCTTAGCTGGACAGGCATCAGTCACCAGTTACCATCATGGGCAAAACAGGCTCGATTTGAGGAAATTGTTTATTTGTTGCAAATCAAATCAGAGTAGATTAATGAGAAATACAATGAAATCTTAAAACACTTTCCCCCCACCCCACTCTTTTTCCCGGTCTCAACTTAACTCACAATTTTCTCCACCTCACCCCACACAATGGCACAGAAGCACAAGCAATGAGGGTTGTGGTCAGTTCACCACACGTCTCTGCTGCTCCTTCCTCCTCAGGGGGAGGATTCATCACACTCTTCCTCTACTCTGTCCTTGGGTCCCTCCTGTGGGAGACAGTTCTCCATGAACTTCTCCAACATGAGCCCTTCCCACTGGCTGCAGGTCTTCACAAACTTCTTCAGCATGGGTCCCCTGCAGAGTCCCAAGTCCCACCAGCAAACCTGCTCCACCATGAACTCGTTTTCCCTGTCAGGAATGTGCTCCAACACAGACTTTCCACAGGGTCACAGCCTCCTTTGGACATCCCACTGCTCTAGTGTGGGTTCCTCCAAGGGCTGCAGATCTCTGCCCCACCATGGGCTTCTATGGGCTTCAAGAGTACAAACTGACTTAACATGGTCTTCACCATGGGTTGCAAGAGTATCTCCGCTCTCGCACATGGAGGACCTCCTGCACCTCCTTTTTCCCTGACCTTGACGTCTGCAGGGCTCTCATGTGTTCCTACTCCTCTTTTCTCTAGCTGTGGTTGCTGATACACAGTTTCCCCCCCACCTTCTTAAATACATTATGCTGGAGGTGATAGCACCATTGCTGATTGCTTAACCTTGGCCAGTGGTGGGTCTGTNCAATGAAATCTTAAAACACTTTCCCCCCACCCCACTCTTTTTCCCGGTCTCAACTTAACTCACAATTTTCTCCACCTCACCCCACACAATGGCACAGAAGCACAAGCAATGAGGGTTGTGGTCAGTTCACCACACGTCTCTGCTGCTCCTTCCTCCTCAGGGGGANGCTCTGTTGGACACAGAGAAAGCTTCTGGCAGCTTCTCACAGAAACCACCTCTGTAGCCATCCTACTACAAAAAGTTTGGCAGACCTGCTGAGGGTGAATGCATCTCTCCAGGACATAGGTTGTCAGGAGTGCCTGTTGCTTCTTCATGAGGCTGGGACAGACAAACTGTTGTTTTGCAGGTGTGCCATGGTCGAAGAATTGTGTCATCAGGTGAGGGAGCTATGGGAAGAAGTGAACAGGCTGCATAGAATATGAACGCTGCATAGAGTAAATGAGACAGAGAGAGACCAATTATTTTCAGAGACATTACAGTCTCAAGACTCTTGGAAGTCTAGAACCTCCATTGTAGTGGAGAAGCCAAAGATCAACGGACTTGCAGCTGACCAGAAACATGAGGGAGAATAAAAAGAGTTTTTTCAAATATATTACTGGCAATAGGTAGTATAGAAATATCACTAAGCACATTAGACGATGAAGATGGTGACCTCACAAACAGGGACAGAGACAGGGCAGAGGTGTTTAACACTTTCTTTGCCTCTGTCTTCCACACTGATGATGGACCAAGGGGGTCTCAGTGCCTGAGCTGGAGGACCATGACTGAGAATGATCAACTCCCAATCAACCCTGAAATTGTGTGAGATCTGCTGCTCCAGCTGGATCACTACAGATCTATGGGGCCTGATGGGATTCATCCCAGAATCCTTGGAGAGCTGGCTGATGTCATCACAAAAATTTTCTTGATGATTTTGGAGCAGTCTTGGGAATAAGGAGTCATCTCAGCTGACTATAAGCTGGTGAACGTTGTCCAGTTTTCAAGAAGGGTAAGAAGGAGGACCCTGGAAACTACAGGCCTGTCAGTCTCACTTGAGTGTCTGGTAAACTTATGGAGAAGATTATCTTGCAATGTATTGAAAAACACCTGAAAGACAACACAGTCATTGGTCACAGCCAGCACGGCTTCATGAGAGGAAAGTCCTGCTTATCAAACCTGGTTTCCTTCCATGACAAGGTGGATCACCCAGCTGATCAAGGGAAGCCAGTTGATGTCTCTTTTTGGATTTTGGTAAACCTTTCCATACTGTCTCTCACAGGATCCTTCTGTACAAACTGCCCAGCACAGCTGGATAAACACACCATGTGGTGGGTGAGCAATTGGCTCACAAGTTGAGCACAGACAGTAATAATGAATGGGGTAACATCAGTGGTGACCTGTCATTAATGGGGTTCCACGGGGCTCCTTCTTAGGCCCTGTGCTCTTCAACATCTTCATAAATGACTTGGATGCAGGGCTGGAAGGAATACTAGGCAAGTTTGCAGATGACACAAAAGTGGGAGGAGCTGCTGACTCCCTCGAAGGCAGGGAGGCCCTGCAGAGAGACTTCGATAGATCAGAGGACTGGGAAATCATCAACCATATGAAGTTCAACAAGGGAAAGTGCCAAATTCTGCACCCTGGATGTTCATACAGACTGGGGAATGAGATGCTGGAAAGCAGTGCCACAGAAAGGGACCTGGGGGTTCCTGGTCGATGACAAGTTGAATATGAGTCAGCAGTGCCCTGGGCAGCCAGGAGGGCCAATCCCATCCTGGGGGGCATCAGGCAAAGCATCGCCAGCTGGTCATGGGAGGGCATTGTCCTGCTCTGCTCTGCATAGGGCAGCCTCACCTGGAATATTGTGGGCAGTTTTGGGCACCATGATATAAGAAAGACATTATGCCACTGAGAGTGTCCAAAGGATGGCAATGAATATAGTAAAGGGTGTATGAGGAGCAGCTGAGATCACTTGGTCTGCTCAACCTGGAAAAGAGGAGACAGAGGGGAGAAGTCTATGACTTCCTTGTGAGGGGAAGATGAGAGACAGGCACTGATATCTTCTCTATGGTGACCAGTGACAGAACTCAAGGGAGTGGCCTGAAGTTGTGTCAGAGGAGGTTAGGGTTGGAAAAAGGTTCTTCATTCAGTGGGTGTTTGGGCACTGGAACAGGCTCACCAGGGAAGTGGTCACAGTACCAAGCCTGAGAGAGTTCAAGAAATGCTTGGACGATACTCTCAGGCACATGGTGTGACTCTTGGGGATGGTCCTGCGTAGGGCCTGGAGTTGGACTTGATGATCTTTGTGGGTCCCTTCCAACTCAGCATATTCTGTGATTCTGTGACCCTCAATACACCATGTAAAGCACTTCAAATCATGACTATTTCAATCAGCTGGAACACTGAGGCTCAGAAAAGATTTTTTTATACATCTTATGGCAACTTATTCACTGCCTGTATTATGAGCTTTTTATTAATTCTTGCGATGATTTTGTTAATTTCTTGATTCCATTTTCCTAGAGGCACACAAAGCATTAATGGTCCACGTGCAGCTCAGAGAACTTTATTAAATGATAGCCTTTATACATACACAGCTTTGCTTACAGCACATCAGGTTTCCATACCTCACACATGAGCCTATCAAGAGGAAAATGATTCTGTAGTTTTCATTTGTGCCTGGGTAAACACCACATCAATTTAGCTAACTCCTGATCTCTGAGCTGTTTCTCAAGGCAGTGAAGCTGACACTATGTGAGGTTTCTGAGAAGACAGAGATACCCCAGTAACAACCCTACAGATGCATCATTGAGACATTCTTCCCCCTTGGAAACTGAGCTCTTTGCTTGTCCAGGCCAGATGTCAAGGAAAGACTAAAGAATGAACAGCCCTGAGAGTAAAGCTGGGCAAAACATCATGTACTTGAGCTTTTTTTTCAGGTAAGCTGCACACTGAACAACTGAATTTTTGTTATTATTGTCAAATGCCTAGCTTTTTGGCACTAAATTATAGTGCTTAAGGTTCTTGCCACAGCATTCTCAATCTACTTAGAAGCACATCAGAGCCTGTTTTGAAGAGTTCCTTCAAGAACTTCAGAGTGTTTTCTGTCTAGGTCAATGAACTCAGGCAATTTTTCAGCCAAGGTCATATAACATCAAATGTATAGACGAACTGATACAGAATCAGATCCATAGGGTTTATTTCTGCATATTCTCAACCTTGGTGGAGTTAATTAACTTTTCTTAGACTTTCTCTCCAGTTTTATAGTATTGAAGATGTTTAGAGATGATTAATATTTTGAAAATGCTCTTCAGGTGCCAGAAGTTGAGGATTTGTTTCCTGTGGTAATTATTTTTCCCTTTGCTAGTCTTCCAACTTTCAGAGAGTATTTTTTTCCTTTAAGTGTATCAGGAAGTTTTTACTGATCTATTTAGTAAAGTGAAAAAGTCTGACTTCATGCTAGCTGCAACTTTTACTACCAAATTCCTTCTCTTACTTTATAGTTTTGGTAAGTTCCAACATGAAGCATTTAGAAATATTACCTTCTTAAATTAGCATTTTCATTCTTCATAGCCAGAAAATATGACCTGATCAGCTGTACAGGAAATTGTTGCTGTTCAAAATCTGTGACAGACCAAAAGCAGATAATGATTTTTCAATCAGGACATGGTCTTCAGGATGTGTTGCTATAATCACTTACACATGGCCACTTTTCAAAAACATAAAGTCTTTCCTCCTCCCTCACTTACACTGAACACTATAAATTGAAAATCTCTACCTCATTTTTTTTCTTTTTTTCCATTTTGCCTTTTTCTTTTTGCATTAGTAAAGCACTGTTAAAGTATTCTATGTAAGACAGAAAAGCTCTTTCTTGTTTTAGCTAACAGTAGTGCTGAAAGATTTCATTTTAAAATAGAAATAGTCTAAACTGAGAATGTCAGAGTTAAACCTGCTTCCTAATTTTAGTTGAATTTAAAGACTCAAATCTCTGGTTGCATAGTCACTTGTACAGTTGTCTTAGTTCAAGGGGGGAACTAAGATATCTATGTTGACCAAGAAAAAAAATAATCCCTCTCCCTTTAAATTTAGAAAAGAAAACAAAACTTTAATCAGGAAATAGGTATATATATATATGGAAAAAAGATAACAGTTCTCAATCACAATACATTTATATGTATCTCCAGAAGAA
Source organism: Sclerurus mexicanus (assembly GCA_013396755.1). Taxonomy (NCBI): domain Eukaryota; kingdom Metazoa; phylum Chordata; class Aves; order Passeriformes; family Furnariidae; genus Sclerurus; species Sclerurus mexicanus. The sequence goes on from VWZF01003012.1 coordinate 328,150, forward strand.
AAACCTAAACCCCAACAGCTTGTAATAAAATCTTCCCCCTTCCCAAACGATAAGAAAAAAACCCAGTTAAACTGTCTCTTAGCTATTCCCAAAAGGGACTGCAATTGTATCTAAGGACAGCAGGAGGCGATGTTGCACCTCAGCTGCTGGTCTCTGTCTCTCCCAGGGGATGCAGTTNAGTTCTACTTCTGCCTAAGCTCAGAGAGCCCCCTTTTTCCAGTTATGACACTAAGCTAATATGTTACAAGGGCAACGTGTCTGTAAGGTTTCACTGCTCAGGACAGTGGCCTTTTAGATTTATGAGGCTCCAACCAACATCAGGGTACCCTTGTGATAGAAGACACACAGTTGGAATCCTGGGTTTCTGGAATTTGCAATAAAAAATCACGGAGGAGTGTGGCTCAAACCAGGCAGCATACCAAAGTGTGGGGCAGCTCAGGGCATTGCTGGAGCTCACACAGGAATTGAGCTGAGCTGGGCAGAACAGAGCTCAGATTTTCACAGTGCTAAACCACAAGTTTAACAGCAAAATTTCAAAGTACCACTGTAAAATTTTGATTCTGCTGAAGCCAGATCCTGATGGTGATTAGGCTTTAAACCTAGGTCTGAATACTAGCCAAGATAAAATCCAATGATACATCTGAGGCCTGCATCCTCTTTTTATATCCCTTAAAATATCTCTGTGGTGGCTCAAATGCTTTAGTGAAGTTAATGAAAACACAACGTTGCAGATTCCTGAGACTTTTCATGTGACTTCTCATCTGCTCTTTAGTTCTCGGTGGTTTTTGCTGGTTGTAATGCAGCAATATTGATGCTTGCAAGAGAAGCATTCAATTTCCTGCAATTACAAAAGAAAATTCAGATTTCTTCTTCTTGTAAAGTGAGTCCAAAGATAGAAACACAGAGGGAGCTTCATGAGCGATTTAAAAGTGAGCTGAGGACAGCTAAACTGTTAGATTAAATGGTCCAAAGAAACGTACAGTCAGGTACCTCTGTGATGTGTAGTTGAGAAAAGCTACAACTGAAGCATGATTCATTTGAGGGTTTTAATACTAGGCTTGTCGAACTGTTCAAAGAGTATTCTAATAGGAGAACTTAATGACACAGAGAAAACTGCTATTTAACATTCATATTTAGTCATTGGCTCACAGTTTAAATTCAAAGATATCATCACGTTGTATTTATTTTTGCTGAGTACCTTTTGATATTTGTTTTTAAGGTGGGGTAAGCCTAAAAGAAGTGTTAATGAGCAACAGATTATATTTCCTTAAAATTTATAAATATTTTAAGTTTATCTCATCTTTTGCATATCCTATGCAGTTATACAGCAAAATTTTTTTGAGCAAAACAAGAATATTATTTAGGAAAAAAAGACAATTCATACCATATTACAGGGAATCTGAATCGTTTGTTGTTAGCTTACACAGAGGGAAATACATGGTAATAGCTCGTGAACATGTGTCTCCTGAACCCCTCTATTTGCAAGTGTGCTATCCTCCTTCAGACTGAGTGCACCTGTTAAGCCCACATTACAGACTTCAGTTACTCAGCAGGACTGAGATGAAATTTGAAGAAGCATGCCCTGTGCAACACATAGCATTTGTCCATGCTGAGCAGTCTTTAGCTACCAAAGGCTGGAATATCTTACCTTATGGGTGGTTCCATCATCCAGCAGAAGGTTCTCCATATCTCCAGCTGGCTTTTGTTTCCCTCTCTGAGTTTAGTTTAATCAGAACCGTTCTGACTGTGTTTTCAGAGTTGTAGATATACAGCACTGCAGCAAACTTTCAAACAGAAAGGTCACTTAGTTGTTGTTGCCTCATGATGCTGTGGACATTTCCTCAACTGTTTAGATAAGCAAGAAAATCTCTTGTCCTCTTCTGTGCTGCCAGAGCAGCACATAATGGGGAGCATGTTTTATGAAGACTCAGGGTCAGTGTTTTTGCAGATTACGCTCTGAGGAGATTCTGTCATACAAATACTAAATCAAAAGCTTTTTCCAAGGGCTGACTCTGAATTTGGTAGTGTCCAGAGCAAAATTTTGTTTCCTGTTTGCCTTCCTTCACAACCACTTTTTGGACTATTTCACTGAAAATTACAACCAAATAATAGTACTGTTAGAAGCAATTCTAATGGCATTACATAGAATAACAATCATCTTACTTACAGTAAAAATCACAAGTAATGTTGTTATCCAGACAGAAAATGCCAATCATTTTTCTATGCCTTGAGGCTACAACAAAACCGATGTGACTTCTAGGTGTTCAAAAGACCTATGGCATTAGAAAACCCCACATAGTAAGAAGAGCGATGCAATGAAGTACTTTAGGATCTAATACTTATAAGGAGTGTTTATGCAGATGGAAACCTTCTGACCTTTTAACCAGTGACACTTGGGTGTATTACGCTGAAGTTACCTAGAGTGGGTGAGCCTAGCTCCTGTTTTGACTAATACATATTCACAGAAGCCATAATTTAGCCACAGAAATAGGAAAAAAAGGCACATGAAGGAATTAAAGAAATAATACATTAGGGCTGTTCACAAAACACCTATGGTTTGTTTGCTTTTAAGTCTACATTTTTAGAATGAAAAATGTGCTGTGAATTGAATGAAGCAGTACTCAGAGGGGAAACCTTGCTTTCTCCAGCCTGGCAGTAATTTTTTAGTCTCATTGACCCAACTCCAAGGTTCTATATGTAATTTCTTCCTTATCCTGAATGTAAAAATTACAAAAGTGAGCACTGAAAATAAATAACTTTGCAAAAAGACATGAAATTATTTTTATATGTATATATGAGAATATATAACATTATATTTCTTTCTAAGTATAATTTTCTTTTTCCCTATTAATCTCTAAACAGAATATTTTCCTTGTTGTCTTGAGAATCCTTTGGGTTTGTATAGTCTTTCTGAGTAAGTGGTTGAGGAGGAAGATAGCTGGTATTTCTTATTTTGTCAGTCTTGATCTTATTTGGCTGCTTGAGGGTAAGAGATCATACGGCTGGCTGAAATGCAGTATCTACCCTCAGGAGGTAGCTGGAGCATGATGATCTAATTTCTATTGACTCTACTTAGGACATTCAAAATCATTATTTAAAGAACAGTAAATATGGTTCTTTATGCCTTGAAGCCAATAGGCCAGATTAAAGTGGGAGGCCCCAAAGAAAAGTTATGCAATGGGTACTCTAATCTCTTTGGTTTCTTAGCTACAGAAACTACTGGATTGTGATCCACTCAGAATTAAAAAGTGTACAAGCAAAAATAAGGCTATCAACAACTGCATGTTGTTCTGTGTTACAGGTTATGTTTTGCCCAGACAATTTCAATTCAGGGTTTAAGCTTTAACAAAGTATTCCTTGTTTTACATGAGTTTGTGCGAGCTCCTAATTTCAGTCAGAGATTTACTCAGTCTATCACACCCATAAACAACTGTTCTGTCTACACCAATGGCTACTTGCATTGCTCCTCCCTAATTAGAGATGAATCAGAACCAAAAGTTGCTGTCAGTTATACGCTTTCATTTTTATTTTTTGTCCTTATTTTTTTCTATTTCTTAAAATAATTTTACAAAACAAGCAAGTTATAATTAAAATAAATGAAGTGTCAGATATACTATCTCTTACCAGAAAGTGCATTGCTTTATGGCTGATCAATACCTGTTGCTCAATGAAAGACAGTAAACAGATTATCATAACAAGTATCTTCATAATCCATGACCATTTTATGAAAAATAGTAATTACTATCTTTGCCTCTATAAAGAATTATCAATATTCAACCCAGAAGATACAGCCCTGTAGGCATTTGCAGTTAACAGTAACTCTTCATGTCCTGAAGATTAGCAGTGTTGATATTTTCCTGTTGGTTTTGATTTAAGGAATGGTCAGAACAGTTGATTTTTCTTATCCAGTGGAGGTCAGTTCACAGGGATCTCTACATACTTTAAAAATTAATTATCATTGACATTACTGCAGTGCCTGGCTGAAGTTAAAGCTCAAGAAAACTTTCATTTTACTTATATGTAGAAAAAGTATTCCAAAGGATTTGTGTAATCCCCATTAATGAAATACAAAAAGAGAAGCAGTGTTGTGAAGGGCATTAATCAAGACAGTTTGGTTGTTGTCAGAATCAGGAGTAGAGATCTGATCTCCTCAGTTCTTGCCGAGGTGATTTAGCTGACATGCTATGAATGATTTATCGGATGCCTGAGATTTCTTTTCATTATTTTCCATCCAGCATGTCCCTGTTAAAGAACAGATAAAAGATTTGTGTTTGGTAGCTCACTGCCATGCCATGAAAATTTTCAAGTCAGTAATGTCTTTTCCATACCTTGAACTTCGTCATGCCAAGACACTGGATACAAAGAACATTTCTGCAAATTACCTTGATACAGGAGTAAATAATAATCTGTCTCAGGAAGGATTTATGCATTAAAAATATCATAACTGTTTTTTCTATACAAGCGGCTTTTTTCTTTTTTTTCTGTGGAGGAGGGAAGTGGATTAGGAATTAAATTATGAAGAAAGATTTATGGAAGATTGAACTTTTGAGGAGGCTGGTATCTCAAAGTAATGCTCTGCTTTATAGGTTCACTTATCAAATGACCCTGAGAAATGTAAATTATAAATCTCATTAGAGACTGATGACATAGCATGCAAATTTGTAATAACTATGCAGGCAAAGAGAATAAATGTAGATGTCTTAAACATTTACTTAACTAACTCATACTCCTGTTTTCTTCAGAAATACATTCTGCATTTCTTTTATTACATTTTATTATTAAGTTTCTTCATGTAATTGACCTAAGAGATTAATAAATAACTAGATACTTGCGCATAAATGAAATCAAATACAGTCTCAGAACTGTAGTCAAGTTAATTTGTGGAGCCACTAGAGATTATCTGTGTTGCAGATGATCATAGTGACTGAAAAGAAGGCTGTAAAGGACAAGAACTGTTCCTCTACTCCAGAGGTATTTGTTTAATTTGTTCTTTTGAAAGTTTTAGTTTTTTAGTTAGGAATCCCATGTCCTTTTGATGTCTACATCAGCACTTCCATATCTTAAACTTTATAGAGTTTTTTCATTAAATCTAAGTGCAGTTTCTCTTACTGCACCACAAATCTGTTTTTCTGCTGTAGCCACCATAGACAACAGTGTATATGATTTCTTTCTTTCCCATTTGAAGTAGTCCCTTACATATTTAAAGACAATCATCATTTTGCCTCAAGCCTTTTCCCTCTCCACCCCTCGGCACTCTCAGCTCACACAATCTTTTTATGTTTAGACTAAACAAATCCAACTATTTCAGTCTTTCTTCATAGCTTGTGTTTTGCAGATGCCTCATCATTCTTTTTTCTCTACTTTGGATTGTCTCCAATTTGTTACACATGATTTTTTTAAGTGTAGTGCCTAAAACTGGTCATTATAGTGCAACTCCAGTCTCAGTAAGGCTGAGAAGAATGAAAAATTCTGGTGTCTGATAATGTTTTTGCCATTTAAATGCTTGTCAAACATTTGACTTATTTTATGTGTGTTGTTTTTTTCTTCCCAAAAGCATCTCACTGCTCATTCACCTGCTATTTGCAGTCCACTTTAGTCCCTGAGGTCTATATTGAAGACCTATTACCTTGTCAGTCCTTTGCTGCCTGGTATTTCCTGTTTGTGAAACTAGTTATTCCCTGCAAAGTGCAGAGCTGCAAAACCAACTAAATGAATTGCATCCTCTTTTTTTTTTTTTTTTTAGATCATGTTTTCAGTCTACCAAAGTCACTGTGAATTCTGATTTTGTCCTCCATTAGACTTGTAGAGATCCCATCTTAGCATCATCTTAGAAAGCAGTATTCTTTCAAAGGCTTGTTGTGCTCCTAATGCCCAGTGGAGTGGTGTTTGCTTGGTGTGGAGCAAGACTTAGGACTACAACACATGGACTTTGATGATCAACTGATAGCTAGGGGAATTATGCTATGCTGAATAAATCTGTTGGCTAGCTACTGAGGATATGTTTTTCTTAAACACACTGCTTGAAATCCGTGCAGTTTTCACTTTATTTAGTTTCAAGATCAGGTGTCATGGGTTTACAATCTCCAACAGAAAACTTCACCAAAACAAGATTACACCTTAGAATAGGGTAGAAGCTGCCTGGCAGAGGAGGGCCACATCTGCAGTGAATCATAGTAATATAATAATTGCTTAGTAGTTCCACAGAAACCTCAGCATTCAGATCTTGCTCTCCACTGACAAATTCTACAAAACTTGAGATTCTTTTGGGGTTTTTGTTTCCAGTGCTATTATTTCAGGGTTTGAGATTTATGGGTTGGTTAAGAATTAGTCACTGAAGGAATTTATGAATCATTCTGAATAATGAATAAATTATTGCCTTATTGTAAACAGTTTGTGAAAATGAACAAAGGAAAAAATAAATTTTAAAAATGATAATTCAATCAACTCCAATAAGACTTTTAGCCATCTTTTAGACCTTTATAGACCAGGCAACAAAAACAAATGTGAGGGCTTAATGTAGAGTCCAGAGAAAGCCAAAGGTACAGTCAGGATTAGACTTCTTAGCTTTTATTTTTTGGTTTGATGATGATTCTAGTTTTGTTTCCACATTAGTTTAGGTATTTAGAGTCCTTGAGGGAAGGAGTATGGATGAAATGCCTTAGAGAGCCATGCAAATCTCAAATTGCAATACCAACAGGCTTACCACAAAAGAGGAAAACAGTGACAACAACAGCAACAATGACAGGTCGAGGCTTAGGGAGCAACACTTGACATTGCTTTGCAATTTACCTTCACTGTGTGGTTAGACAAAATTACAATCCTGTTGCTCTGACTGCTAATTCCAGAACTCTGTGTGTACACAATACAGCATAGATTTGGCATCACAGAATCGATATGAAATGCAGAGCATAAAGCACAAAGCACCTTGTAAGAAAATCAGAAAGGTAGGCTGAGAACATTGTGGGATAGGGTGTTTATTTTGGACAACTGTCTTAAAAAGAAATGTTAACTCTTTATGTAGGTCTACCAGCAGGAACTGCCAAAAATGTGTAAGAAGAAAGATTATCCACAACCCAAATATTGGATGCAAAACCAGAAAATCAAATTAACAGAGTAAGCTTTAGAAGTATGAAAAACAAACTTGAAGAAAAGAACTAGGAGAGCTGAACACTAATATTCTTTATATTCAGCTAGAAGTCAGATTTCATCAGTTCTCTCAAAAGCAGAGATCAGCCATAAGCAAATCTTTAGTACAAGGGGCTGAGAAAGGTCCACAGTAAAGGCTTCAAATCAAAAAAAAAAAAAAAAAGGCTGTAGGGTTACAAACAAGAGTAGGAAAGAGACCCCAAAATGCACTCCAGCAAACCACAAGATTTTTCACATAAAGGACTAGAGTAATAAGCAGTAATTATTCTTGTTGTTGGGAGTTAATTCTGATGAGTTGCTAATACTCTAGCATAGGGTGATTGTGGTAGCAATCTTTCAGTTCACTTTATTTTAAAAGACCAATATTAGGAAAATGTTTAAATATTGGTTTACTAGTGCATGCTCACTTTTTGCTTTTGCCTTCTTCCCAGTGTTACTGTCAGAAATTATATTTAGAGAAAAGATAGTCCAGCTTTAGAAGAAAGGTTTTTTATTTTGCTGAAGTGGTTTAGTGTTTTCTAATGAACTGATCAGAACCCTCTCTATCTCCTGCGTGTATTTCTACACCTATTTGTAAGTTGATGGTAGACTGCAATGTGAAAGTGCATTCTGTTGCTCATTTGTATTTTAACTTGAAATATTATGTGTATTGCCAAAGCACTGTGACTAGGCTAGTTGCCATGGAAAGCTTCATTCAATAGCATTTGCTTTTTGTTATTGGTGACCGTGTATTTCAGATTTCTTATTCAGTCACAGCTCTCACTATGACTCACCAAAAATCATTTTGCTTTGCCTGACTGGAGGGCTAGACAGTTTGGGCAAAAACATTCCCAGCTTCTTCCTGGAGGCTGGCCTGTGGTTTTGCCTTTCTTTTGTCTACATACAAAGAGCCCACATCCCATAGGTGATGTAAAGATGAAACTGTAAAAATCAGAAACTGTAAAAAACAGAAACTGTAAAATCAACACTAAAAATAAGTAAACTCTAATTTAGACAAATTCAGGTAATTTTTTTTTTCACTGAGCAAAGACTCCTGTCATGGTGGATTGCGAAATGTGGAGTACATTCAAGACTGATTTGAATGACCTGCCTGAACAACACAGTTTCATAAGCTGTTGTTGTTGTCCTAATTTGAGATACCATTTTCAAGTTCAAATGCATCTATTACAAATTCTTTATACTTCTTTATTGTTCAGCCTGGATTTCTGTAACAGGGAAAGACTGAAAACTAACTGGTTCTGGGTGGAGTCACTCACACATGAACTTTTGTTCTACTATGGTTATCCCAAGCAAAAACCTGTCCTGGAGTGCAATAATCGTGAGGCACAAAACACTCCATGCACCTACCCTGCCTTACTTGCTTAAGTTCTCAGTTAATCCACCTTTCTCTGCAGTTTCTGGTCAGATTTTCTGGGCAAGGGTATGCTTCTAAGATGTTCACATGAAAGTCAGTGGCTTTGTGAACCTGGTTTTCAAACACAGAATTTCCCATAATCTAGAAAAAGCAGCTGCCATCCATGATGCAGTGCCACTGTTTCCTCTTCCCAGACCTATTGAAAAACATTTTCAGGGCTGTTTCATTTGGTTTCAGGGTTTGGGGTATTTTTTTTTTCCCTTTCTACTTACAGATTCTTATCTGTACTTGTTTGAATTACTTCTAGTGAAAATAGGCATATTCTTAGCAAACTCATTAGACAATTCAAAAACTTGAACCTTTACCTCTGAGAGTCCCATCTGACATAGCACAGAGACCCTCTCACAGCAATAAAAGACTCCAAGCCTTTCCTACAAGCAGTCTGAGGTATTTTTAATGCATTTGAAAATGACTAGAAGACAATTCAGGATTTTTTAATCAAAATCATCACACCTTGTTTCCCCTTACCATGGATTTTTGCTGTCACAAGGATAAAAAAATAAATATGTGCTACAGCTTAGCGGGGTTTGAGCAATGGCAAAGAAATAATTAGAGCACTTCACTACAGCACCAAGTGTGATGAAAATATCATCTGAATATGGGTGCAGTTGTATTCAGAACCTGGTATGAAAACACCAGTCCAAGTCCTGTGCTTTTGCTCTCCATTCTGTACCTTACAGTGTCGCCCAAATTTCAGTCTGTGATTAGATTTGCTGTCTAGGTTTTCTTTCTTACCACAGATGAAATACCAAGCAAGAGCTTTGCTGTCAGTTGCTGATAGTTATCCTCCCTGAGCCAAAAGGAGCTGCTGAAGCTTTTGCTAAGCCTGTCTCTGCTGCAACTTGCTTTTCATACAGCTATATGTCTTGCAGCATGCCTGCATCTCTTTGCCATTTCAAATCAAGGCTTTGTGAATAAGAAAGGTAGACTGGAGTGGTTGAATCTTGTGAAGATTTCATTACATCTGTATCTGAAGCTTTCAGTTGGTAGATCTGAGGATTAATTTTTTATTTTAAAAAATAGTAAATGAGATGCTTATACCACTTCTTTCCTATCACTGACTAAATTGTGATCATTTTATCTTGAACTCATTTCAATAGCTCTTAGAAGACACACATATATTATTACCAAAAGGAAGGAGTTCAACAAACATAATCAATTAAAATCAAATGGAAAAGGGAGTCTAATAAAAAGAGGCTGCTTTCAGCCTGCCTGTGAAGAAAGGCTGATACCTTGACTTCTCTGATCCAAGGTTTTCACCTCAGAGGCTGTGTTTGCTCTGTGTAGTGATGCTCAGTTGCTGCATTGGGATGCTATTTTCACCTTTTACTGTTTGGATATGTTCTTTATTCTCAGCAGGTCTTCACATTTTATTTCATACATTTATGTATTCACTGGAAATAGCACAACTATAAAAGAAGTTGACAGAAGAGATTTACAAGGTTATTTTTAGTTCCAGAGGAGCATTCTTCAGGCTTTCTCTGAACTCACTGATCCCCAAATCACTTCAGCATACATTTCACACTGCTGTCCATCATACTGTCCACAGTGGTGCAGAATTCTATCTATGCATGCTTAAGAGTAGGGAGCTGAGAAGATATTCTTTAGGGTCTCTGTTTTCCTTGCTGAATTCCTGCCTTTTTTTTTTTTACCCCTTAATACATAAGCTTACATAATTTTCATTCCCCATGCTTTTTCTCATTGTTTTCATTTTATATGAAAATATAAAATGCAGCTGTGAGTACCACTTTGACACCAGGCTGTTTCTTTTTTAAGTATTTAGTTGTTATTACCTACTTCCTACTGTCTTCTTTTTCCTAACAGCTGGCTCCTAAAACAACAATATCCTTTATGCAGCTGCTTGTGCATGGTCTGTATGATAGCTGGTTTTCAGTTTCTGTAATTATAATATGCCTGACTGGTGCCTTCCTAATCTTCACAGCATTATTTTTCAAGAAAATATTTTTCTATTATGTGTAAAATGTTTGAAAATTTCCTTCCAAGGGCATTTCATTTGTAACTGCATTTTCTGTTTAGTATGATGCTTTCTGAAGAAGCCATTTCTGTTCCATTTCTTAGAATCAACAACATAAACTGAAGATGCATTTCTTTGTGTCTTACATTATCCCTGAAGAGTTAACTATTGTGTAAGTGTGGAGGGTTTTGTTTTTTTTTATTTGTTTGTTTATCAAAGCATTTTTAAGTATTTGAAGAATTATAAATGACAGAGAAGGAAAAGATGCTGTAGGCAATCTTATTTGATTGGTAATTCTGTTTATTTTCAATACCATTCAATCCTTTTATCCTTACAGGATAATATGACCAACATGCTGAAGAAAGAATGTCATACATCTGATTAGACAGCAGGGTTAAAACTGTTTTTGATACTTTAATTTATTTCTTGAAGTCAAATATTTATAGATTTGCCATAATTTTGCAGAAACCATACAGTTGAAGTTTTCAGCTAGGAACTCGGCTTCAATTTTGAATATGTCAGTAAAGCCTAAGAAATGGATGTAGGTGCCTAAGAGCAGTATTTGGGATCTGGACTTTTTGATTTCTTTTTCTTCGTTCAGTTTCAACTTTTGTTTCTACAAATACCGGTTCTCCATAAGTCACATAATGCCTCCTTCTGTAGGGACAGAAAGGATCCCGAATACCTGCCATACACTTTTCTGTGAGGTATTTCTGGCACTTGATTTGCAGCAGCTTTTAAAATTGTTTGACACTCATGCTGCAAACTAACTTGCCAATGCTAAATCTCTCTACATTTAACACCAAAGGAGAGGTGTATCATGCCTGCTGGGAGAATGCAGTAAACTTGATTATGATTTAAAGCAGATTAGAGTATTCATTCTAAATTCTGTGCCATCTTAAAGATGCAGCATGAAGTAGAGAACATGAGTGGTCACTCTTTCCTCCTCTTTGTTACATGTCTTATGTATTTATGACTCCAAATTATGCCTTAGCTTTTCATTTTGAAACCACATGTTTCTGCTGTCTAGCTCCAAATCAAGACTCTGCTGTTGGGTTTTGGTTTTTTTTTAATAAATTTCATCCAAACAGAATTAGTTTTCTTACTTTCCAGTAATACTGTTCACCCCTCCCTATGTATTTGCATCAGTATTTTATCTATACTGATTTTTACAGAGTTTCAGATCTGTATAGTTGTTTCAGTTATGAGCAGTATCTGTTATTTCATCACCTCAACTAGGACTATATTGTATAATCTAAAACATTGAATCTCTCCTTAAGTACCATGTTGCATCTTTGGGCTTATTCACAAAAATTAATTGAAAACAAATTTATTTATGATCATGATTCCTTTTCTTGAATCATAGAATAGCCTTCAAAAGATTATCTGAACCTACTTTTAATGGGGAAAGGAGCCTAGATAAGATTACACAGTGCCCTGTCCAATTGCATTTTGAAAGCTTCCAGTGATGGGGACTCCACCATGTTCCTGAGAATACTTTTCCCTGGATTGTTCTCAGTGAAAAAAAAGATTATTCCTTATGTTAAAATGAAACCTCTCTTGGTGTATCTTGCACTTATTGTCCCTTGTCTTCTCCTTGTGGATAGAATGCCTATGGTCTCTTTCTAACATCCTTTAAATACTGGAAAAGTGTGACTAGGTTCCCCCTGAGTTTCCTCTTCTCCAGTGAGAGACCTGAATCCTTCAGTCTTTCTTCACATGTCAGGTTCTCCAGACCTTTGGTCATCTTTGCAACCCTCCTTTGGACCATCTTCAGTCTGTACACACCTTTCTTGAATTGTGGCAGACAGAGCAGAACTCTATAGTCCAGATGAAGCTTAAGTGGTAGGATTGGGCTGATCATGTCTCTGTGTGTGCTAATAGTGTCTCTGCAGATTCAGCTCAAGATCCAATTTGCCTTTGTTGCCACAGCACCACTTTGCTCACTGATGTTCAGCTTGTTACCCATCAGGACTCCTAGGGCCCTGAGGGTGTCTTCTGTTGCTCCCCAGTCACATAGATCCTAGCCAGTACTGGGCCATTGGTTATCCTGACCTAGGTGCAGGACTTCCACAGAATCACAGAATACGTTGAGTGAGTTGGATGGGACCCATCAGGATCATCAAGTCCAACTCCTGGCCCTGCACAGGACCATCCCCAAGAGTCACACCATCTGCCTGAGAGCATTGTCCAAATGCTTCTTGGACTCTGTCAGGCTTGCTTCTGTGACCATTTCCCTGGAGAGCCTCTCCCAGCACCAACCACCCACTGGATGAGAAACCTTTTTCTAACATCCAACCCAAACCTCCTCTGACAAAATTTCAGGCCATTCCCTCAGGTCCTGTCATGGGTCACCAAAGAGGAGTGATCAGTGCCTGCCCCTCCTCTTCCCCTCATAAGAGAGTCATAGACTTCTCCCCTCAATCTTCTCTTCTCCCGTTTGAACAGACCAAGCGACTTTGTCCACTCCTCAAGGAGTTTCCCCTCAACACCCTTCATCATCCTCACTGGCCCCCCCTTGTATACTCTCTAATACCTTAATATCTTTCTTTTGTTGTGGTACCCAAAACTGCACAGAATATTCAAAGTGAGGTCTCACCAGTGCAGAGCAGAGCAACTTCTCCCTCAACTGGCTGGTGATGCTTTGTTTGATGCACCCCAGAACTTATGTCTTTGCTAAATTTCATGCAGTTCTGTTTTTGCCCAATCTTCAAGCCTGTCCAGATCTTTCTGTAAGATGGCTCTCCTTCTAATATGTCTGCTTCATCTTCCTCTTTTGTCAGAGCAGTGAAAAAGCAGTAGGTGCTACATTCTGACACTTATGACTTGTTTTGTCCCTGGGCTGACAGAGCTACACAGACTATTAAGCATTCACTTTATAGGTCTCCCATAGTAATCAGAACCCGTATTTTGTCTTTTTTTGCTAGAAAGGAAAAATTAAGAGCAAGGAAATTTAATGTGATTTCCCATTAAATCTCTATGAAGAGAATGGACATTTTGTTTGGCTGCTGTACTGTCTTACTTCACTTTATTTTGCTCAACCACTCCTTATAAGACTTGTGCTCTAGATTCAGTGCACATGGATAAGATCCCTTTGAGCCTTCTATTTTACAGGCTGGACTGCCCCAGCTCTCTTAGCCTCTCCTCATATGAGAGATGCTTTTGTTCTGTAATCATGTGGGGGCACTGCACTGGACTTGCTTCAGTATGTCCATCTTTCTCTTGTACTGGGGAGGCTGGAACTGGACACAGCAGTCCAGATGTGGTCTCACCAGTGGTGAGTAGAGGGGAAGGGTCACTCACTTGACCTGGTGGTGATGCTTTTCCTAATTTCCTAACCCATGAGGAAAAACAGCCTATTGGTGTCTTTTGCTTTTGGAGTGTGTTAGAAATGCTGTTTCATACCTGAAAAACAGAAACAGGAAGACCTGTCCTCTGACCAGCTGTTGAGAAAACTCTTCCATGGATTTGAAAGCATACTCTGCAACATGAGCTGATTTCCAAATGCATTAGGACTTACACTCATTCATCTTGCTGTCAGGACACTCCATATAGCACTGAAAGCAGCTCAACGAGTAGAATATAAGCCCCAGGTGGCAAAACCTGAGAAATTAATTAAATATAGCTTTATGAAAGAACTCTAATGGCGATGGCAAGCAGGACTTTTATGTTAGCCTGAGAGATGATTATGTTTGGGGTTTTTTCTTTATTTTTTATTTTTATGGTCTGTCTATGAGAAAAAATATTCTTCTATTTTAAAATGTAAAGCGAAAGAACCATACACATGGAAGCAGATTGCTTTTCCTGGCATTTAATAAACTTAGAATTCTCCTTTTCTGCAACTGAGCCATGCATGCACTTAAAGATATATTGTCATTACTTATTTTTTCATCTTTCCATCGCTGATTGTAAATACAAAGGTATTGCTGTATGAATGCCTCTGTTCTCACATCTTTGCTGGGATCACAAGTATAAGTCTTCTAACATTCATATTTATTTGGGATGAGTAAAACAGACTTTAAAATAAAATCCTCTGACAAAAAAAAATATCAGAGTAGAACATACTAACCTTTTCTGTTATTAAAAATTTTGGCTCCTTTAAAGAGGCAACAAATCTTTATATCTTGAAGATGACTCTCTGGGACCCTTTGCAATACTACTGGTGGAATGTGGGCTTTTTGGAATTTCAGAGGACCACTTCCAAGTTCAGCTTTAGGGAAGCTTCACTTATCTGTGTAACACTTTTGTTTCTGTTAATTTTTTTCAAATTAATATTTTTTAAATATTTTCCAAAATATTTTTTCAAGTTAATACACGGTGTGTTTCCCACTTCCATGAAAAGGTCACAACAAGATTTTTGGAGGCTTTTGGAATAAAGTCTGACCTGAAGATTTTATAAAATGAACAATGATTTCATTATTGTAGATAAACAGGAGCTGTCATCACTGTAACTCAAGATACAACTAATCTCTTCTCTGTTTCTAACCATGATAATTAAGATATATAAAGGAATTTAAAAACGTTTCAGATCTTGTCTTAGTTAGATTACTGAGTGGCAGGAAGGGTATAGTAGAATTTTTAAGTTGTGCTTTCACATAAATACTATTTAATAGTAATATGAGAAAAAGACTTAAGGGGGGAAAAGCATATAGGAGAAAAAAGGTAACAACTGTCATAACAAAGGATCTGACAACAAAACTATAAATAAATTTTGCTGGTGAGATTATGGTTGTGTAAGAACTTCATCTGCCCTAATGTGTTCCAGCCTCCTCTGAGCAACTAAAAGCATGATGCTATTATATACAAGTGTGGCTAAATACAGACTGTTTTTTCAAAGGGTTAGTTTCTGCTAAAGCATTATAAAAATAATTGAGGTTTTTCCTGTGAACTGAGTAGTCTTCAAATGTCATCATTTAACTCAGATCTCAGCTCAGAGGGATTGATCTATGATGAGGAATGGATCTGTTCTTGGAAGATATGAAGAGCCTACCATGGAAAAAGCCTTTCAGAACACTGGCCAGAGAAAGGGTAACCAGACAACAGGATTTAGATAGATTTGGGAGATCACAGTGTGGATGTAAAAGTGATGAAGGCTCAATAGTTTCCCTACTAAGTTTCCCTACTTAGTTTCCATACTAAGACCCATGTTTGTGGAAAAAAATACTCCGGTGCATTACCAATTTTGTCTAGATTTTGCATGTGATGTATTTATATTTCAGTTACGTTCACCACAGACACAATGAGTGTTTATCCTTCCTCTGGGAAAATATATGATGCTTGTTGGTGTAGAGCATATTGGTTGAAAATACCTTGAATAACTAGGAAATAGCAGAATGGATTAGAAGGATGCAGTATTTTTAATTCTGTATTAACAGGCTGAAAGTTGTATTTGTAGTGCTCTAAAACTCTGGTCTGCTTGCAGAGAGATATTGACACATGGAGACAAGGGACAGGGGATATACATTGGAATACTTGGCAGCTTAAGCCTGGTGATAGCTAGTTGACCAGGAGGAAAACATAAGTGTTTGATATGCAAAGTTGAAAGATAGTCATAAAGAGAGTCATAATGATAGTGCTATATCCTGATGTTAAATGGTGGTGTAAAGAGTAATATTAATGAAGATAGGCTTTGCACATTTGGCTCTAGGTGTTAAAACAGTTTGAAAACCTGTGTGCAACAAGTTGATCCTGGTGGGCATCAAAGCCCTCACCTAGTTGCTCACTCACTGACCTGCCATGGGACCATGGAGGGGAATCAGAAAGGTAAATGTGAGACTTTTCAAGGCCAAGGTAAAGACACTTTTTAAGTCTAGAGCAAAAAATAAAAACTCAGTGTGATGCAAAGGCAATCACAGCAGATTGATGCCCAACCAGTCTCTGAACAACAGCTGCCTTGGAAAACTGAGTTTGCCCCCTTTATTGCTGAGCATGATGTTACATGGTATGGAATAGCTCTTTGATCACTCTGATCCAGCTGTCCCAGCTGTGTCTCCTTGCAGGCTCTTTTCCACTCTGACCTACTCACAGAGGGAGCAGAGTGAGAAGCAGAGAAGGCCTTAGTGTTGTGCAAGCACTGTCCAGCAGTAGCCAAAATATTATTGTGTTATCAACACTGTTTTAGTTGCAAAGCTAAAGCACAACACAATAGGGACTGCTATGAAGAAAATTAACTCCCACCTAATCATGCCCAGTACACTGTTAAACAGACTATCAATTGAAACCAGTACACAACACAGTGGAAAGGGCTTGCCATGCTAATACAGCACACATAGGAGGAAATTCTCTGTTCTGTGGCAACACTTGGATGTTCCAAAATACTAAAGTTCTCCCATAAATTCATTTATAACAGTATTTTCTCTACTGCTTCACTTAAAGTGAGTTTCACGCTTGCACGACAGCTTCTGGCACACAGCCCTAGGCCTTTCTCTACATTTTCCTCCTCACATCTGAGTCCAGAAAAGGTATGTTTTTGAAACTCTTTAGTGATGGAAAAATTGCTCCACTGGTTAATGCAAAAGTTATTACACTTCATCATGTTGAATGAAGGTTTAAATACAGTGAGAAACCCAGTGTAGCCAAAAAATTTTTTTGTTTTCTTTTAGATTTAGTAAGAAGTTCAATTAATTACCCATTCCACATTTACAGGTTGGTCAAAGGGCCAGCCTAGAAGCTTTTTTTACCTCAACTGTTGGGGTTCAAAACATGGATTCCCCTGCAAAAGGCCCTGTAGCTGAGGCAAGCAAACCTGCTGCTGAAGCAAGCAGCATTGTTCTTCTCATGGGAAAGAAGCCTTGGGAAGAATCACAGAAGTAACAAGTCATGGCCAGCACAGCAGGTGTTGTACAATAGTGAATAAGGCCTTCTGTATTTTTGTTTAGTAATCAAGAATATTGTAGCAGACATATGAAATCCTTGATAAAGAATAGAATCACCATTGTTAGAGCTTAGGGGTATAAATATATGTTATCAAACTTAATAAAGGTTCCCGTTCTCTTGCCATGCAACCGTGTGTGTGTGTGGTTGTTAACGGGGATCGTATTGGAATTATCCCGCTGCACTCAACCTCAGAGGTCCTGAAACGTTTCCCTATGCTGGTAGCTAGGTTGATGCTATGAGAGTGTAGTATCCCAGTGGATGCAATTTAATTCTTGGGGAGCAACAGAAATTTCTCCTGGTGGCCAGACAGTTGGTGCAGTATAAGAGCAAGAAACAATAGGATATTCAATAAAACACCAAATACTTCCAATGAGAAGCAACCTCTGCCCCTCTTGGATGGGCACAAACTGGGACAGTGTTTCTGCCTCAAGGATCTGCAATACAAGGTCTGAGCATCTTTTGGGAGCTATGGATAAGGTATTTTAGTTAGGAGGGAGGATATGGCAGAACAAGAGAAGAGTCAATCAGCTCATGAACCACAAGCCTGGAACACTGATTATATTGACAATTAGTATTTATGACTGATGGCTGGTTGATAAGGCTTGAAATCTGATGAAAATAAGAAACTGAAAGCACACAAAGACAACTTTCCTGAAATCAGCTATCCTCTGCAGTTGCACTTCTCCTTTTAGGAGCAGAGACTAATACTTCTGCATAGAATTCACCCCATGACGGACACTTTTATACAGAACTAACATTCATTATTACTTCTTCTCCTTGCACAACTGTGTGTTTAATACCCTGGTTTATTTGTGCATGTGCTACAGTTTGAGAATAGCTATTCCCTCGCATTCATTCCACGTAAGAATGTTTATAATCTCAATTAAAAAAAACCTAATTAGAGGTATGTCAGAATGTAATAATTGCGCTTTCTTTTACTGCTGGAGTTTGACATTTTTACATTTGGATACCAAAGAGGAATTTCTAGGATGAGTGAAGTCTAAGGTCTCCAATGCATGATTTTTCTTAACAAGAATTCATAGTGTAGCCTTTGCAACAATAGTAGTGAATTAATTTCATTCAAATTTAGACAAAAGAGTATAGTGATCATCATACTAACAAAGCATTCTAAAAGAAAATTGACAAAATAGAGTGAAAACTTTTTATTTCATTAAAATGAATAATCCATCTGTGTGTGATGCAAGTGTGCTCATCTTACATTAAAAGAAAAACATATTGCTGAAGGTAAATCATAAGACAGAAAAAGGTTGAATTCAGTTTAACAATTGTTTTGTAGTCTGAGGACTTTGAAAGCCAACAAATATCTCTCTGCTCTGCAGAAGAATTTAGGTTTCCCTAGACTTCCATGTCTTCTGAATTCTACAATGATACAGATAACATACATATGTTTTAGTTTGGCTGGCAGTCATGGTAAAACATGACAGAAGGTTATATAATTTATACAAAGCTTTCAACCTCTCCACTTTTTTATTATCAGAAAGTGAACTTGTCCTTAAATATATGAATTGGGAAATAGATGTTGTGTAGGAAATAATTTGATTCTGGCCTTTGATGATGCAGTACCATGCATACATTTAAAATTGAGTATGGCTCTGGCCTTTAGGGTGGGGAGGATGGTTCTTTTACCACAGTGTTTTTCTGTATTCTTCAGCTGATTTTCTACTTACCAAGCATGCCTTAAATCTTTTTATCTATGCTTGACCATTATAAGGCAGGCCATTAGCACAGGCTCTACTGACTTCTGAACAGTTAGCAGTACAAGATTCATATCACAGATCTCACCTGCTAATAGTGGTAGATCTGCTTGGAGTACTCTGTGGGTTGTAGTTAGACAAGAATTCAGTAGAAACAATAGGCACTGGGCTTCAAACATATTCACTATATGCTAAATTGAAAAGGAAAAGAATTTCAGGGGGGATATACAAGAAGTGATATTTGTGTGCTAATTCCCCTGAATGAAAATACTCACTCTTTATGTGTATTTTAAGGACATAACCAGCAAATAACCTGTTTGGAAGATTTATTTAAGTTTTCTTTTACTCTACCAGCTTTTCCTTGTGTGTAATGTAAGATTTATTTTGCTTTGTTTTGCTGCTTTTTATCTTCCAATGTATACCTTTTATATTTTGTTTGCCATATAAATTAAGGAATGAAGTTCTTCCCTCTTTCATGCTTTAAATACACACATTATTTCAGTAGCATTGTTATCTGTGTTTTAGTTATCTTTGACTAACTCTGGTGAGGGTTCTTAAAGTGAATTTTTGATTGTTTGTATAACAAGACTTTCATAATGAAAATAGGAGTAAAGAAAGCCAACACTGTGACATTGGTCTGACTATAAAAACACTCATTCACTTTCCATGGGATATTAAGGAAAGCTACCTCCCTGAATATTGAAATCTTTCATTAGTTAGTAAAATTCCTAATAGGAATGCAGGGAGAATTGTTCTTTTGCAAAGGACTCCCCTGCTTCCACTGGAAAAAAAACAAAACCAAACCCCAAAACAACCAACAAACAAACCTATTTATTTATTACCAATGAATATAAAGTTATTTAAAACAATCATTTTGAAACCCTGTTGTACACACAGCAAAGAAAAAGAGAATAACATATGATGTAACACACTGAAAAAAAAATTATTTTGACATGAAGTCTTTTTCCTTCTCTAAAAGCCTAGTTGTCCTGAATACATAAGCAAGACAAAAATCCCAAAGAAAATTATACAATAAGAAGAAAATAAATTGAATTATTTTGAAGAGCAGATCTTGTTACTATCTTTATCTTTCATTTCTCCAATTCTCAGTGACTTAACCTCCTTTCTCAACTTCTGATTCATCTAATTTTTACCTGACATTGCAATGGAGCAAACTGAATGTACATGAAATATCAACGTTAACTTTAGATGTGCTTTGTGTAAGAAAGGATCTCCTTGTAAGAGCTCTACAGAAGCTTGGCAGGAGCTCAGACATAATATCCACAGCTCCAAAGAGAGGCTCAGGCTTCATATTGCCAGCTCCTTGAGGCAAAAACATTGTCCCAGTTTGTTCCCAGCCAAGAGTGGCAGAGGTTCCTTTTGTACTGGGAGCAATTTGAGCTTGCATCTAGGAGTATTAGTTCATGTCAAAGATCTTGTAACAAGCTGAACTTCCTGGATATCTAATAAACTTACTTTTTCTCATCCTAACTGGTATTTCCATTCTATATTTTAATGCCATGCCCATAAGTAGGCACCAAAGTGAAGGGATTGTATTATTCCATATTTTACAGAAAAAGCAAGAATTAAAATGCTTTGTTTATTCATAAGTGCACAGTCTCCTAATGAATCCTAAAATGAAGCAAAAGAAAATCCAAATTAAAATTAATGGAGTTACTGAAAAATATGAATTATTTTTGACTGCATTGTTTTTCATTTACATTTTTCTCAAGCTACAAGTCACACTCCAACTCACAAAGCACTGGTCAGTGCTCAGTGAGCTCCCTTTCTGCTCTTTCTAACAGGTAGTCAGGCAGTTTGGTCAAGAATGACTGCCAGAAAGAAGCTACAACTCTCAAAACTGTGATGCCTAAAGGTTTGGT
>VWZF01003014.1:5380-18798 GCA_013396755.1 Sclerurus mexicanus
TCTGAGCAACCTGGTCTAGTGGAAGGTGTCCCTGTCCATGGCAAGGGGGTTGGAACTAGATGGTCTTTAAGGTCCCTTTCAACCCAGGTCATTCTATGATTCTATCATTGTAGGAATATGTTTATTCCTTTTTCTGTATGTGTTTATTACATGCCCCTGTAAATTACCCTGCCCTACACCCCGCAAGCTCAAATGGACACCTCCAGCTTTGCCAGCCCCAGTGGAAATGGTCCCTTGAGCGAGAGGGTGGAATGTGGGAAAATAACAGAAGACTGGTAATGAGGATTGCAAACATGCTAGAGTGACATACAGCTGGGGTATAAAAAAAATACATATATCATTTTAATTGTTGTTTAGCCTTGTGCATTTGACAAATAGAACATTTGTGTTTAGATAAAATAGGCCTGTGATAAACTTAGAAACACCCTACCAAACATGCTAGAGATTCCTGCCCTGCTGTGGGAAAGACCAAAGCACATTGGTAAACTATGCCTGTGCAAATCCCTGATAAACAGGTAAAAACAGCAGAGTCAGTGATCCTCCAGCCTGGACTGAGCTCTGTGGTGCCTTCATTCCCGCTTGTGTGCCTCTGCCCAGGTGCTGCTTTGGGAATCTCACAGTTGATGAGGTAATGAAAATAAATATACTCTCTGCATTTCAGCTGTGATTTTGTGGTTGTTCCTGCATCCTGTCTATGCTGGCTCATGCACTGCTTCCCAATGGCTGGGGGTGGTGGTGTCACTTTATAAGCCAGCCTTGGAAAAAAAAAACCAAAACAGGAGTCAACAGGCTTTAGTCTCAAGATATTCTTCCCCTGCTTTCCTAAATAGTCTTAGAGTTGAATATATTCCTATCTTCCATAGCATGCCAGAAGTTAAGAAGCAACTTCTAGGTAAGACTTGGTTCTGCTATTATGCAGAGCACTGTCCGTGGCATCACTTTCAATTTCTCTACAGAGGAAAATCTATGCTCTTCACTCACTTTCTTCAACGGTACAAAGAGATGCCCCTAATCTGATACTACTTCTGAGAGAAAGAATTTAAACTATAAGGAGGCAAATTTGAAATTAAACATGATAACAGACTGCTGAAACATCAGTAATTTCTTCAGAACATGCCAATAATTGAAAGAGTTTGTGCAAAGAATGTACAATAGAAACATCTATGCTGAAAAAAGATGTTAAAAGACAGCTAACACATTGAATACAACAGGTTTTTTACTGGTTATACTTGGTACATGAGCAATCCATTAGGTTAACCATAAAAAACCCATAAACTTATTTTAAGAATACAACCTGAGTCTAGTCTAACTCATTTGTGAAACAATGTTTTCAGTTTGCATACCCCAGTATTTCAACAATTCTCACAAACAACAACAGGAACAGTTTAAGATAATACAGAATTTTTTCACCTGTGGTGAATGGCATCAAGGGAGAGTTTAATTTCTATTTTATTTCTACTAGGCTTCAAACTTACTGCATGGCATCTGCACCCCTACTCGGAAAAGCTGTTTAAGTCTGAGCTGAAAAAAACCCCTTTAATAACCACTGGTGAACCGTTTTTAGCACAGTCTTTCCACATCTGTGTCAGATGTGTTGCTAGTTAATCCAATAATCTCAGGCCCATCTGTTTATGCTTATTTCTCCCCTTATAGAGGAAGAAAACTTGTCTTCCTTATAAGGGCATCAAGTATTAATATTTGTGCAGCAAAACATACAGACAGCTCAAGAATTAAGACTGCCTACTTTCATTACATATCCGATGATGTTTTAAATAAACGCAGCATAATCAGCTTTCAAGAATTATTTCCGTAAATATAGAAGAGAAAAATTTTGCTCCTCCAGCGATTACTTCCCATTGCAAGTCCCAATCCCCGAGAGGTCAGATAATACAACTCCCCTTTCCTGAAAGACGTTCACAACATATCAGACGCTATTTCCACAACACCACACCCAGTCGACGGCATTCAGAATGTAGCCCCTGGCCGCCACCCTGTAGCCACCGCGTCTGAGGGCGAGGCTCCAGTTAACAGCCCATGAAACGCCTTCTCGAGGTTGCCCCAAAAACACATCAGCCCTACAGTCGCTCTTCCTAGCCCCTTGCTCACCGCCCTCGTCGGCCCCCGGTGCTGGGGCCGCCACATCCCGGTGACCCACCCGGCTCGGCGGTGTACGGCCGGGCACCGCCCCCGACGAAACTCAGAGCCCCGACCCCCTCCCCATACTCTGAGCGGGAAACAGAGCGGGACCAAGCCCGAACTAGGGCAGCAGCCCAGCCCCAAAACACCCCCCAGCCCCGGTTAGGCCTCAACGGTCACCTGACTCTCAGCCCCAGAGGACCGGCTTCGTCACTCAGCCAGCAACGGAGATTCTGCTGCTCAGCCCAAAATACACACCCCCCCAGGCGCTACCTCCCGCAGCCCGACTGGGCCGTGCCACTCCGTGGGGAAGGCGAAGGCCCCACTCCCCCTTACTCACCCTTGACTTTGCCGAAGGTACCAACGCCGAGCGTGTCGCCCAAGATATAGTGCCCAATCTTCACCCGTCCATGCTCCTGCTTCTGCTTATCCGCCGCCGCCGCCATCTTGAGCCAAGGGCCGAGCCTGCTCGTAGCGCGCGCCCGTGCCACAGTACTAACGGGGGAAGAACAACCCACCCTAAACCTGGAAGTGAACTCAGCATTTATCACTTTCCTGCCCTCTCCGGGAACAAACCCTTGCTGTTCGGTGGGGCAGGGCTAGGTCGGCTTAACGGCGTTCTGAGAGGTGAGGCTTCTGCAGGCGCGCCCTGCTGGCAGGGCAAGGCGGCGGGATGGTAGAAACAGCCCCCGAAGGTTGTAGGGCGGAGTGAGGGGGCCGGGGCGTTTTTACGCCACCACCTTCCCCGAGAAATACTGGAGATTCACAGGGATTTCGGGACCGGGAGGAAAGGCGGGTGCAGGGCGCTTCTCAGCGCCGGTGATGGTTCCCCTCGGCACCGGCGCGGTGCGAGGAACTGACCTAGGCCTACCGATGTCAAGAAGCGGCACCACCTGGAAGCTGAAGCTCCCCGGTGTTGCTGGCTGGCACCACAATCGCCCACGAGGCCTGTGCCCACAGGCAGCAGGAAGCTAGGGCTAAGCACTCCCCACAGCACGGGTTGTCCTTCCTGATGCTAAAGTGAGGAGATGTGTCGAACATAGGCATACTTTTAATTGAGAAATTGTGATATCACGATGAGATTGATAGGCTGTCTGCATTGCTACAGCCATGGGGTGCCGTGCAGTGTGCAGCTGCACACTGCAAGGCCTGCCTGTGGAGAGGAGGCAGTAGCTCTTGCTGGGGTGGCAGCTGTACACCCACATGCAGGCAGGGTTTCAGGCACTAATAATGTGGTGTGTTGCATATCAATTTATAGGTCCATTCAAGATGCACTTATTGACGATATGCTTGGCTCTGTCAGCAATGCTGAGGGCTGATGGCCAAACCCATTTTGCCATGCCATGTGAGGAGTGGCATCCAGGCACAGGGAGCATACTGTTTATAAACCACCCATGCTCAGTGGTGAAGAAAAGGTCTGTGACAGTTTAAGATGAAGCAAGCTGGGGCAGCCATGTTTTCACCTCTGCCTTGCTTTGACATAAGCAAACACCAGTCTGATCCTTCAGTAAGCTAATTCAGGAGCATAAGCTGCCAGAAGACCAGTCATGAGTATTGGGATCCTATGGCAGAAAACATAGCTACTCACAAAAAACAGACATGCCAAATTTCTATATTTCCAATCAACCTTGTAAATTAAATCTGTTAGTTCTCCTTCCCCTCCTCCCTTCCTCTACCTAGGTCCAAGTCCAGACCCTATTGTGGGAATATGAAGTAGGACCCTCTTAACTCCTACTACTTTGACCAGATAATCTGTCCTTCAGTTTGTCTTGCTAACTCATTCATTCACATTGAATTTAGGGCTGTAGCCTTCCTTCTATTTGTGTATTATGTGCTTTCTACATATCAACAATCATATTCTTTTATTGTTGACTATAACTGAATTACTTTTTAATCACTTTCCAACCCTACCTTCAAAGAAACAGATGAAACTGGAGAGTGACAATTGGATTAATATTTTTGCATGGAGAGATCATCAACTCAAGAGGAAGGTTATGGGCAACTCCCGTCCCTTCACATCCTTTCCCCAGTTCTCCAGACTAAGTGAATGATATAAACTAAAATGCTTTCTCTTGCCTATCCTAAGAATGTGTTTGCAAACATAAATATATTACAGAAACAATATAAAGATTTTTAAATGAGCAGACATCAGGAAGTTAAAAAACCCTTTTTTTTCCTAGTAATAGTCAAATACGATTCAGAGAACATTCAGTACTACTTATGTTACATTCATGAATTTAACAGAAAGTTGGAAAACAAATTCTGATCCCTGAAAAATCTTTATATGTTAAAGCATCCCCCTAACTTAATGGGACAAAAAATTAAAACCCATCTGTTCATTACTGTGGAAGAAAAAATCTGAAAGATTTAATAAGAAATATGGTATGCAAAAACATATTTCATAAAACATATTACAGACTGTGTATGGTAATAGTTCTGTACATAAAATCATAGAATGCTAAGGGGTTGGAATTTATAGGAGAAATAGAACATTCCTCTCAGCATTCCACTATGGCCAAATAAGGAACAATATAATCTTAGAGAAATCCTAGAGAATTGGATAAGGGATGTAACTCAAGCAAGCATGATGTAAGCTGAGCTCTGTGTACCCAGATAAGATAAAAAACAAACATTACAGTTTTTGTGGTGAAACACAATAACACTGTACCTGCTCAGAACTGAGGTGGACACCTCAACTTTGGGGGGACACCAGACACACAAAACCCTGTGTGTAACATGTACAAAATGTATTTTTAACTTAACAGCTTCAGTACCACTTACTTTCAGACTCTCGGACCAATTAAAAGCAGAGTGAGTACAGTATATTTGTTACATGCTAAGAGAACAGCAGGGCAAGATTTCTCTTGTTGTTTAGAAACAGCCTAAGTAGATACACTCAATTATCCAAAAGTATTAACTATATTTCATTTAAAATATAAGAAAGTGCAGTCAAGGGAACCCCAATTTCAAACCTGGCTGAAAATTTCTTCAGTGATCTGCACAAGCTGATATATTTGTTGATTGCTGATCCTTTAGTATGCTACTTCTGGAAATTCATGATGAAACCAAAGAAATTATAGAACAGCCTCAGAAGCCTAAAATATCAGATGTTTTTGTTGGTTTGTTGGTTTTGGGGGTTCTTTTTGGGTGAGGGGAAGAGGGGTGTGTGTATGTGTGTCAAGTTTTTTCTAAGGCATCTGAAAATCCTCTAAAGCCTTGCAGTGATTACTATCTTCTCAATTCCCAAAACTTTCATAACATCATCTTATGATCACTTTTTTTAAAGCTGAGTTTGAGAGCCAGCTGAGTGATCAAGTAACACACCATGTAGGGTGCGAGTTTATTAGGTATCAATCCATAACTCAAATGTACCCCCAAGTCACTGACTTCTGTATCATACTACCCACCATTTAATGTTTACACCCAGCATAGAATCATAGAATTGCTTAGGTTGGAAAAGACCTCCAAGATCATTGACTCACACAACCCAGCACTCCCAAGTCCACCACTAAACCATGTCCCCAAGTGCCACATCCACACATTTTTTGAACACTTCCAGGGGTGGTGACTCCACCACTGCCCTGGGCAGCTTGTTTCAATGCCTGACCACCCTTTCAGTGAAGAAATTTTTCCTAATATCCAATCTAAACCTTGCCTGGTGCAGCTTGAAGCCTTTTCTTCTCATCCTGTCACTTGTTACCTGGGAGAAGAGACCAACCTCTGCCTTGCTACAACATCCTTCAGGAAGCTGCAGAAAGCAATAAAGTCCCCTCTGAGCTTCCTTTTCTCCAGGAAAAATGATCCCAACTCCCTCAGCTGCTCCTCATAAGACCTGTGCTCTAGTCCTTTCACTAATTAACTCTATAATTAACACTGATCTATTTCTGTGTCAATTTTCCACACTGACCTTCCCAGAACATTTGGGTAACTTCTGTCTCTCCCTCATGGGGGACTTCAATTTGTCAGATGTTAACTGGGAGCATCACACAGCTGGTACAACTCAGACCAGAAGATTCCTAAAAAACCTGGATGACAACTTTATGGAACATTGTGCTGGTTTAAAGGTAGACTGGTGGAAGAAATGAACCCAGCTCAAGAGAGATTACAAGTCAGAGTTAAAATTTAATAAAAAGACTACAATAAATACAATGATAGAGAAAAAAACAGTTTTAACCCACAAAAAAACAGATGTATAACCCAGCACCCTGGGGCACAAACAGAATGGGGTGACATCAGACTGGCAACCTGTCACTAGTGGGGTTCTGCAGGGCTCCATCTTAGGCCCTGTGCTCTTCAACATCTTCATAAATGACTTGGACATAGGACTGGAAGGGATACTCAGCAAGTTTGCAGATGACAGAACTGGAAGGAGCTGTTGACTCCTTCAAAGGCAGGGAGGTCCTGCAGAAAGACCTCAACAAATCAGAGGACTGGGCAACCACCAACCACATGAAGTTCAACAAGGGCAAGTGCCAGATTCTGCATCTGGGATGGGACAACCCTGGATGTACATACAGACTGGGGAATGAGATGCTGGAAAGCAGTGCCACAGAAAGGGACTTGGGGGTCCTGGTCAC
The DNA here is from genome assembly GCA_013396755.1 of Sclerurus mexicanus. NCBI lineage: Eukaryota > Metazoa > Chordata > Aves > Passeriformes > Furnariidae > Sclerurus > Sclerurus mexicanus. Next base: position 12,094 of record VWZF01003014.1, read on the forward strand.
TGGCAAGTTGAATGTGAGTCAGCAGCACCCGGGCAGTAAGGAGGGCTGTGTCCTGAGGGGCATCAGGCAAAGCATCGCCAACTGTTTGAAGGAGGTGACTGTCCTGCTCTGCTCTGCACTGGTGCAGCCTCACCTTGAATATTGTATGCAGTTTTGGTCACTGCAATATAAGAAAGATATTAAACTAATAGAGAGCATCCAAAGGAGAGCAACAAAGATGGTGAAGGGCCTTGAGGGGAAGCTGTATGAGGAGCAGCTGAGGTCACTTGATCTGTTCAGCCTGCAGTAGAGGAGACTGAGGGGAAACCTCCTCGCAGTCTACAACTTCCTCATGAGGGGAAGAGGAGGGGCAGGCACTGATCTCTTCTCTGTGGTGACCAGTGACAGGACCCGAGGGAATGGCCTGAAGTTGTATCAGGAGAGGTTTAGGTTGGATATTAAAAAATGGTTCTTCACCCAAAGGGTCATTGGATGCTGGAATAGGCTCCCCAGGAAAGTGGTCACAGCATCAAGCCTGCCAGAGCTCAAGAAGCATTTGGATGATACTCTTAGGCGCATGGTGTGACTTGGGATTGGGTGCAAGCCTAGGAGTTGGACTCGATTCTTGTGGGTCCCTTCCAACTTGGCATATTCTGTGTTTCTGTAAATAACAAATCTCCAGTTCCTTCATGTCTGGCAGTATGCATGCTCGACTTGGCAGTTTCTTTTTACCCAATGACCCACTTAATAGGCAATACTTTTGCAGGTGTTTCAGAGCCACAAAACAGTGAACAATGGCTGTCTGGAAACCCCTCTTAAACTATTCCCTCCCAGATCAGCACTTAGAGACATCATTCAAGTTACCATCTTTGAGATAAATACTGACTCTCCATGCTAGGGCACAATGAATCTCAGTCCGTAGTGTCGATATTCCATTTCTCTTGCAGGAGAGTTCTTTTGAGTAACACATACAACCCTGTAAAGCAAAATATACACAGGTATTCCCCAAAAAGAATGGCAAAGCAGTGGAAAGGATTCAAAGGTTTATTTCAGAGGCAAGGACACTGAAAACTTATCAATCCTAACAGCACTGTGTGGCTGCACCAGGCCTCAGAGCAAAAGCAAGGCTTTAGTTTGTTCCTCAGGCTTTATCATCACTTCCCCCCCTCGGCTCCCCCATTGGCTGCTAAGGCCTTGCAGCACATCTGTAAGTTATCTCTCTTGTGCCTAGGAAAGATGCCTCATTCCAGGTAGGAAAGCTTCCTTAGTGAAATAATTGTCTCCTTGGTAGCAATATCTTCTGGAAAAATCTTATTTACCCCTACAAACCCTCTTTTTAAATTCAGCAGAGATAATGGTCCTTTTCAAGTGGAGGTGCTATCAAATGAAAATTCAGTTAAGGGATTATTTTCAGTGAATTGCTTCAGTGTATACCATCAACAATTTCTGTGTGTAAATACATGTATTTTCAGGAATCCCACGTTTCACTGAAGTAAAACATGTACAAAAGGTGACATTTTCTGGATAAGACAATTTATTTTAACAAATACATGTATCTTTATGATGAACTGGAGGCTGCAACAGCTGCTCTCTTGGGCTTTGGCATGGTTCCCTCACGGAATCCATTCCTGCAAGTAGAAATATGGTTACTACTTTTTGAAAGGGTGACTTCTGCTCCAAGTTATTTCCTAACAAGCAATGTTTCAGATCAAGTTCACCAGCTTTTTTCAGCTTCTCTCAGTAAAGTAATGCACTGAAATCACTATAGAGTTCATATGTTCAGACGTTTTTAATAAGAAACATAATTGACAAGCTGTTTGGAATAAGCAGTATGGTTTTCTCTCTCTTCTGCTGAAGTAAATTTGACTTTTTCAAACAGGAAGATTTCAGTAACTGAGTAAACACTGCAAGACTGAATTTGATACAGCACACCCACTGAAGGCATGCCTTACTTTATGTTCCTACTAAGCAACTCAGCAAAAGATTTCACATTTTTTAGTACTGAAGTGCAAGACAATTTTATATAAAAATCAGCCCCAAGCTTGCTTTTGGATATGATATTTCTACTTCAGCAACACTTGATGGAAATCAGGCTGCAGTTGCACATCATAAGGTATTTTCTGGATGCTTCTGGGAAAGACTGTGCTCACCAAAAAACTCCAGATGAATGAATCCCTCAACTACACCTAGGTCCAGGACTTAAAAGACTCCTACTTTTCACTATTAAATCTAATCTACATTCTATTAAATCTAATCTACATTTTTAGGAAAAGAGTCTTGAATTGCTTGGTATTTTTCATCCATCTTTCTGGTATATTAGGACAAAAGTTACAGAGCTGCGCTTTAGAACATGGAGGTCATACAAAAAAATTCTTAGCGAGTTTAACAGTACAGTACCCTTTAAGTACAACTCAAAGCTTTGTAACACATTTTAGAAAACACTAACTCAGAATCTGATGTTAGTTACTTATTGCTAGTTGAACTCCAAATTAAAGAGCAACCACTGAAGTATTTAAATCCTTAACTTTTTTTTGTGGGCAAGAGGGGATTGGAATGTATTTCAAGAACTGTCTCTTATAAAAATCCACCTTTAGTGCAACCAGCAATTTCAGACTCCCCAAAAGAGGTAATGCTACACAAAGCATACCTTTTCAAATGTGGGCATTTAATTATAATACCCTCTGTGTTCTGTACTATCTATGCTTAACAGAAACATCAGAGCTTGCTATACATCCTATGTATTAATAGTGAGCTTTTTATAATTGGCAGCATATTCATCTGAAGATATAAGGCATAATTTATTACCACAATATATTTAAAGAGAAACACCATACCTCATCAAGTGTACAAAATAAGTGTTAACTTTTAATGATGAATTTTATAATTCAGTGAAATCCATGCAAGATTTCAGATTACACTAGTTTGTAATAATATGTCATACCTGAATCGACGGTAGACCCTTTTCAGGTGTCTCATGCGACCAGTACCAGTGGTGTTGCGTCTTTTAGCCTTTGCACTCCAGTTATCTAGAACACAGGAGTTACTGTTACTCATCTGCACCATTAATTAGTTTCATAGTACATTTGAATAGCACAACTATTTAATCTGACAGAAGCAAAAGAAAAAAACAATTATAAATATAGTTAAATCAGTGGTAATTTCAAAAAAAGCTCCAAACACTGCAAGATGATACAGTATTCTTCCTTGGTTGGAAAAAACCCCAGACTATTGAAGATGACAGAAACACAAGTTTTTAAACTCAACTCTGTTACTTACACTTTCTCTTACGCTTAGCAGGATAACCACATTTCCCACAGGTAGATTTCTGCAGATGGTATGCCTTGGACCCACATCGACGACACAAGGTGTGCGTCTTATTTCGTCGCTTACCAAATGATGATGTACCCTTCGTCTGAGAAATATTTCAAGACATTGCACATTGTAATTATCACTATCACTCAAAAGTCCTGTAACTCAAAACATAGGCTTCTCTAAAAAACACTCACAAAGCCCAATAAACATGGCAGAGGCACACTGAACTCTGAAACACCAATTCAGTTTCATCTGTAGGTATCCTCCATTTTTAGAAATCAGCTCCTTACACCTCTTTGCCATTCCTATCCCCCTGCGAGTGGTTATCTCCAACTCCTTTCTCATCTCCCCCAAATTTATCTGTGATAAACAGTAAACTGCTTTTACCTGAGGAAAGGTATTTATTCTCACAGATCAACCGTACACTCACAAGAGGCTTTGGAAACCAATCCCCCTCTTGCTACGTTATCTGAAAAGCTGCCTCATCTCTGGGGAGAGCGCTGGCCCGGCCAGACCTGCAGCAAGCAGGGAGACCCCGAAGGAGATCCCGCGGTAGCACGGCCCCATACCCCATCGTTGCCTCTTCGCCCAGGACGAGACACCCTGCGCCCCCACACGAGCCAGGAACAAGGCCCACCGCCAGGCCCTCAGGCTCAGGTCCCGGTCTCGTCTCCCCGCAGCGCCGTCCCGCCGCTGAGCCCGGTCACAGCAGGGCACAGGGCCACCCCGCGCCCCAGACGAGGCCCACGGCCCCGCAGAGCCCAGCACGGCGGCGGATGAGAACAGATACCCTCGCACCCGAGCCCCAGTACTCACCATCTTCTCCGGGCGCTAGCACCAAAGAGGCTGTGCCCCACCCCGCTTCCGCTATAGTCCGGCAAGCGCTTCCGGGGGATGGCGGAGGGATTCGGTCCGGTGGTCGGGCTGGGTAGGTCTGGCCTGGCCTGGCCTGGCTCGGCGCTACAGAGACTGAGTTCTCTCCTTCTTTGGCCTCACTCCAAGTTGTGTTTAGGAGTCCCCTCCGTGTGATGGTCCCTTTCGGCTGGGTTCGGCCTGCTGGGACGTGCGGAGTCCCTGAAAGCCTTAGTGTCCTGGGTGAGACCCTCGGGGGCTGGACCCCAAAAGCTCTCCAGTGACACCACCTAAAAACTGGTGTTTATTAGGGCATCACTATGTGTCCTAGGCTATGGTGCAACTGGTCCTGGAAATAATGATTAAGGGGTATCTATGTGTAAATATGTCAAGAAAACGTTTAACCCACCTAAGTTGCCTTGCTGGTATGTAATTTTTAACTAATGTGTCTTCTCTGTGATAGTGCCTATGCTGCTATTCACAGGTGCTCCACTTCAGGCTGCAGAATAAAGTCCTGGCTCTATTTCTACATCAAGTGAAACTTATTTTCATGGCCGAAATTCAGGGACAGGATATTCATGGCTGTAATGTATACTTTCAAAAGTGAATTGCCTTAAAAGATAAGATAGGCAGCCCCTACCGCACGCTTTGTCAGTGTCCCCCTCAAGCTCCATACATGCAATGTGACAGTCTGCCTGAAGTATCGCAATGGACATCATTAATGCAAAATTGTTTTTTATTCAGAAGCATCATTTAAATTCTTGCCAGCCTACCATGCATCTTCAGTGGACTCACAATCTATAAGCATTTTTATCTAAGAAGAGTTAATTTTGGAGAAATAATATGTACAGAGAAAATTTGTGTTTAACTTATCACCAGTTCAACACTTGTCTTGAACAAAGGCAGAAATTGATGATAAAACCATTTTATTTAACCTTGATTGTAGAATTCTATAACCTTATCTAACAGCTCTTGATAAAAGTATGTATTTATCTGGCAGGCTAGATCTCATTCATTCTGCTTTTGGTTTACTGAAGCTGACTAAAAACGCAGTTATTCCAAAATGCAGCTGTCTGGACCTGCCACAAACCAGAAAACTGTGAGGATCTCTTGCACAATGAATGTGTGGACAGTTGAACCCCTGTAACATGGAGCTCATCCAGAAAAAGGCATCATCCCATGGCACAATCCCCAAAGCAATTAAGCTATGTCCAGCTGCTGCATTTTCACTCCTGGACAAACCAGTCTTCTATGGTTGTCCCAATATTAATTTATCTTCACTTGTTTCCTGAGCATGGCCTCTTACTGAATTCCTTTGGCACTGATTTATATGCCTGTAGGGTTTTGACTTCTAAGGTTAAGGGATGGGGCAAAAAGCTATTTTTACTTTAGCTGCATTATTTTCAGATGTGGCCCAGGCTGCTCGCTTATTTCTTTAATTTTGGTTGGCAATTTCTATCCCTGGAATAACACCTAAGGCAGAGATCTTTGCTCATATTCCTTTTACCTCACATGAAAATACAGGCATTTAGTCCATCCATGGTCCTGCTGTAGTTAAAGGAGAGAGAGAAATATTGCCAAAGAGTAAATCATCCCATCTTAAATTAGGTGTCTAAAATAGCCTGGATAAATCATCCTTGTGAGAAACCCTTCTCCTTCCATTAATTCTAACAGGAGCCTAGACAGCCCCCTTAGTCTAGACACATAGATGGCTGAGGTTAGGTAAAATTAATTTTGCCATGACTGACTTAATGAAAATATTTTTATAGCAATTCTTTCTTGCCAAAAATCAAAAGCAAAAACTCTGTGTTCTATGGATGAAATGCCATACAGAAAAAAACTCCCAATTAATTCAAAGTATAAATACATCCTACAGGCTGGACTGAGTCATATTTCTTCCAGCAACCTTGCTGTGTCTTTTAACTAGTTCCTTCTTTCCTCTTTCTTTCTCATTAGATCTCAAAAATCTGGAAGATGCTGTGAAGACATTGGACAGATGCAATGGCAACAGCCTCCAAAGGAAGTATGTTGGTTTGTCTACCTGCAAGGATGTGCTGCTAGAGGAATTATTCTTGTCTTATGTGGGATAAAAATAATCTTGTTCATTTACATGTCTTCAAACCTGTTAGGAAAGACAGATTTTTTTTATATCTGTATCTGCGCTGAATTAGATGCTAATGCTTTTGGTCTGTGTTTGGTCCAGCCACCTGTGAAAAATTATTCTTTTCCTGCCAACTTATGGGAAAACAGGCTGATAACTACAGACTTTGTCCTTGAGGGAGGCATTTTTGTGTAAACTAATGATGCCAAAAAAACCTCAGAATAAAAGGAACTGCTAAGAGAACCTTTTTGTCTTTTAGCAGCAGGTATTTATTGCCAATGTTGGGAGCTAGCCAGCTTGCGCTGGACAAACTAGCTCCCCTCCAAAGGTGCAAAACAAATCATTTATACATTTCAGGTACAGAGTTTCATCATCTAACATGCATATTCATAACTAGGTGGAGTCCAGGTGGAGCTTGGACAGAGCTTTGGAGAATCTTCTTTTGGCTCAACTTTTAGGTG
>VWZF01003015.1:0-39913 GCA_013396755.1 Sclerurus mexicanus
AGCATTTTTGTGGCCTCCTCTGGTCTCAAACAGGTCCATGTCCCTTGTGTTGAGACAGCACTGCAGGTGGGTCTCACCACATCAGAGGGGCAGAATCCCTGCCCTCATCCTGCTGGCCACACTGCTCTGGCCACAGCCCAGGACACACTTGGATTTCTGGGCTGTGACACTGATGGGTCATCTGTGCACGTTGATGGGTCACACTGAGCTTCTGCATCATGGTGAGGTTTTCATCAACCAACCCACCAAGAGCCCAGACTCATTCTCAGGGCTGCTCTCAATCCATTATCTGCCCAGCCTTTTAGGAAATATCAGGGCAATTGTATGTCCAAGCATATTCCAGTGATTTTGTATTTTTTTTCCTTCACAAGAGTAGAAATTGTATACTTTGAATTAGCAGTTACCCCTGGAGTTTTTGCTTTACCAGTGAATAGGATCAAGGAATTTTTGAATGGAAATAACTCTGTGGTTTCTCCATTTCTCCAAGGCTGCAGAGGTTCTATTGTGGTTCCCTCTTACTTTTTTGGTTGGTTTTTGGGTTTTTTTTTGAAGCTCAGTAGTTTGATTTTTCAAAGCTTTGGCAGAAGGAGAAAAGACTAGTGAAGACAAGAGGTTGAAATTAAACTCAAGTAGATTGAGGAGGAGCAGTTGGTTTTCCCAGACTCTTGAATTTTTGGTGTCAGAGCAGTTTTTCTTTTCCTGGCTGCAGCACCAATAACAAAGCATCATCCTTCAGTGTGACCACCAGCTGATTTCAGGGCTACTCCAGACCTCCATTTCAGTGTATCCCATATTCTAGTGTGTTTTTTCCCTGGAAAAAGTGCATGGAGAGAGAAGTATGTATGCAGAGCTTAGAACCCATCTGCCACCATGAGGAGAGGTTCTCCGGTACACCAGTCCATCAGAGTGAATATGGTGTCTTAGGCTTTGTCTTCTAGAAGAAAAACGCTTATCCTGAAGATTAAAATGGTCGGAAATGGAGAACCTTGGTGATGGTGTGGGACCTTTTTGCAAATAAATGGAATTTGTCAAAATCCTAATAGATTTTGTTGGACCTGGTTTTCTGTGAAGAGGGCTTTGTTGTTCAGTTTGGGCCCAAAGAAGGCCCTTCTGAAGGATGTGGTCAAGATTTCAAGCCATCTATGTTGGCATAATAAGCAATAAGAAATGCGAAGAACTGCAGGTTTTGGTCCATAGTGATTGCTTGTGGTCTGTTCAGTTGTGTTTGAAATGCAGGAGTTCTAAATGTATGAACTGAAATGAGCAGATAGAGTGGGGCTGAGCCCTGACTTTGCACTGCTCTTATCTTGGGCAAAGTCCTGTCAAGCAGTGGGTGGGTTAAACCCTCTGGCAGCCTGGTTTTGTGGAAGCAGAGCAGAGGGAACGTGACCCAGCCCTGTTGGTGTGTTGGGGATGGGTCTGAGTGCTGGGTAGTAAAATCATGGGCTCTTTTTAGCCAGTGTGCCACGTCGGTCCTATGTGGCGTATGGAACTCAGCGCTTTGGGACTAGAAAAGAGTTATATTTTTCTCTTGCCCATTATCATAGTCAAACAAAGAGGAGTCTCTAGGCAACAGCTTCAAAATTACCGCTGTTACCGAGGCTGTGTAGCACTTGGTCAGGAGCTGAAGTGGAGCCGGCATGTTACGCTGAGCTATGTGAACTCACAGCTGCTACAGTGACAGAATAAACAAGCTTACAGTTATTGTGAGAGTGCACACATCCTTCTTGGAGTGTGATCAGTAGAGTGCTGAGAGAAGAAATCCTCATGATGGCTGCTCTATAGCTACACACATAGAGGTGGCTGTCCTGTAGCTACCTCTGCGTGTGCGATGTGCAGTGTCCATGTCTCACATGCAGAGGCCTGATCAGACTTTGAATCTCCATTGTGTGGTGGAGTGTTCTATAAAACCCTCCTCCCCCAGCTGTGGCAAATTCTGCTCACTGGTGCATAGTGTTTATCGTTGTTTTATTTGTGTGTTGTCCAGCAGGTACACCCAGACTACAAGGAAACAGAAATCCCTGTGGTAAGTTTTCCAAATTCCTTTGCGTTGGATCATGTTTATGATAACCTCCAGATGTAGTGTTTACAGAAAATCATATGTGGTAAGGGAAGCAATCTCTGTGCTTCCTCTGCGGTGTGGGGTTTGGCTGTGCCATGACCTTCACTGTTACAGGGTTGGGTGTCCAGAGGTTTTGGTCACTAAGAGGGGGTTTGTTGTGAAGAATCTGGGTCGGTGATGGTTGTTTTGAGGGTTAAAAGAGTATGGTGGGAATCAGACTTTGTGCACTGCTGTTTCATCCCCACAGCATGCAACCTCCCTGGGGTGCTCTGGAAAGCCTCTTGGATTAATTACTTGGGTTATCCTGGGTCTGCATTAGCCAGAAACAGGATGTGGGGATGCAGGAGACACGACCATCACCTCAGCCTCTGTGTTTTCCCCCTCAGGTAACACACCAAAACTTCCCAGTGTCTAAAGTGCCCAGCAGCAGCTGCAGGATGCGGGCGGGCGGCCCCGCGCCCGAGCTGCAGCAGGGCCTGTCCCCGAGCGAGAGGCACTGCGTGGAGACCGTGGTCAACATGGGCTACTCGCCAGAGAGCGTCCTGAGAGCCATGAAGAAGAAGGGACAGAACATAGACCAGGTAAGAGCCCGTGCAGTACGAGGAGAGGCTTTGTTGGATGCTGATTCTGATTAGAAGCAATCCTGTGTTTGCAAAATGGATAGGGGGGGATACTGTCCTTCTCACAGAGGGTTGCAGTCTGCAGTAACTGTGATGGCAGCTGCTGGAGGAGTTGTCACCTGGCAGTGAAGGCTCCCGAAATCAAAGAGGAGTGCCTGTGCTTGTTTTTGATGAGAGACAACTTGGGCTGGCCACACCTGTGGGTGCTGGGTTGGAGCCATGCTGAGCTTGGGATGGCCCTCAGCTCTGTGTGAAACTGGGAGAGGAACTGGGTCTTCCCAGGAGCCACAAACACATCCAAAGGAAGCTTAGCGTGACTCTACACCACGCTTAGTCCCATGTGGCAGAAACATAGCCAACTTCCCTTGCTCTAAGCATGAGTGCTTATGCTGACATCCCTCCTTTTCAAGAGATCAGCCCCTGCAGGCCTAAGACAGCCCCAAAAGGCTCCTGCAAGGCCCCACTGACCAACTTCTGTGTGCACCCTGGTGCTGGTGCCTCCTGCCTCGTGTGTTGCCTCAAATGCCTGCTGAAACCAGGTCACTGAGCTTAAAGCGCTGCAGGGTGGAGTGTGGCTCTGGGCCTTGGATCCACTTCAAACACTTTTAAGTGGGGAGAGCATGGCTAGAGTCCATGCTGGCCCTGGGCAGGCTGTGTGCTGCACAGGGCTGTGCATGGGCAGGAGGGTCCAGGGACTCGTGCTCGTGGGGCTGATCCACTGCCCATTCCCACACATCAAGAGCGGCTTAAGCTCTGCACTGGAGTGAAGTGTGGTATCAAATGGAAAAAGAAGTCCCTTGGGAGCGCAGTTTTAAATCCTGCTGTGCTTGCAGGCTGTGTTCTTTCACAGACCTCGCATTACCCACCTGGCCCTTCCCCATACCGCTCAAAGCTGAGAACAGGTAAGAAACTTGACAGTGGTTTCTGCGTGTGTGAGCTGGGATTTGCAGCTCACTCACCAGTGTGCCGAGTTATCTTCAAAGGCTCGCTGCTTTCACATTGCATCAGCTCTTGTGGATGTCTGAGAGGAGCTGAAAGCTGACATGTCTTGACTGCTGGACCTACAGTTTCCTTTTTAAAATTTGTGGTATAAAAAGCACACTTAAACTTCTGCCTTCTGCTCCACTGTCAGGCACAGAGGGCTAAAGATACACTCGGGAGGGTGCTTTGACTGGAAGGAAAGATGATGTTCAGAGCTGGTTGGAGAGCACAGGAGGACAGAAGGGCTCGTCTGCTTTCTTTGCACAAGATCTTGTGTAATGAGTGTCTCAGCTCTGCTAAGAAGGACTTTTATCTCTGTCTCTGAAGCGCAGGGTGGAGCTGTGCCCAGCCCCTCTGCACGTACAAAGGCGCCGTTCAATCACTGTAAATGCCAGGCGACAGATTTCTTTCCTTCGTTCCCCACAGGTGCTGGATTACCTGTTTGCACATGGACAGCTTTGTGAGAAGGGTTTTGATCCACTTCTTGTTGAAGCAGCTTTGGAAATGCACCAGTGTTCAGAGGAGAAGGTGAGGCTGCAGTGTGTGCAGGAATAGAGAATGTGCCATGACAGGGAATTCCAGCAGCAGTTCCTCCAGCTGATGTAATTCTGGCTTTCATGGTAATACTGCCTTGTTTCCAAAACTGACTGCCGAAGGGCATCTTTGTGTTGATAAAGCTAAAATGTGTTAAAGCATTAGAATTCCTCTGCATTGTTGTGTTACTCATTTGGATGTATTTTTATGGGGACAGGATTTTTTGAAAACCCTGTTTATTTGTGGTTGTAATGTTTTGAATGCTGAGTTCCCTTGTGGGCAAGTTGTTTGGTGCAGAGACAGTTAACTTCAGCAGCAGCAGCAAATTGTCTTTCAAACCCTGCCAGCCTGCCCTGGCCATGAATTTTCTCCCTTGTACAAATGCATCTGCGTGGCTGCTCAGCAAATTGGTTTAGGGCTCACTCTGAAAGAAGCTAGAAAATATGTTTTGGGGTCTGTTTCATTGTCTGGCTACCTTACCAGCAGCAAAGGTACAGCAGGAGCAGGTAGCCAGGGCAGAGGACAGCAGGATTGATGCTTTAAAAGGCGAGAAAGAACCCCCTAACACTCCTTTTTGAGTATTAGAAAGCAAGGCATTCTTTATTTACAGCATGCTGGGTGCATAGGAATCATTTCCAAAGTACACACCCTGAGTTACAGAGGTGCCATCCCTCCCATAGGACTGCCCTCTCCATGCCTCTGAAACGCCTCCTGAATTGCATCGGGGTCTCAAAAAGACCTCTGTCTTCCTCATCCTCATCTTGTCCCTTTCCTGACCTCAGGCCTTTGGCACAAAAACAGCCTTTTGGAACAGCTTCAAGGTTCTTTGACTGGCTTTGCTAGGTGTTATGTCTCTCAGTACATTTTTACAGATAGAGGAGCCTTCTTGTCTAATTAGAAATTCCTGTCTGTTGAAACTCTTAACAAAGCATCTTAGAAAACTGGTAGAAAGCATTATTTCTATATTAGTAAGCTATATAATACAGGTTTCAGGCTACAGAATCTTTTAAAGTCTGCCAGCCTGTTCTGTGCCAGGTTATTACATGAAGTCTTTAGAAGTGCAACCCAGCCCTCACCCCAGACATGCATATGCCTTCCTGCCTTTCTTGAACTAGTGATAAACTTGCAGACAGAGGAACAGCAGTGTGAAGATGGGAAGTGAGAGAGTTCAGGAAATGCATTTGCTGCTGGCTGAATCCCAAAATAGGAAATGGTTAATCTCCTGATTGCCCATTTCAACCTGCTTGCTTGTTTGGGATTTTTCTTTCCCTGGGAGTAGAGCAGAGGCACTGCAAATGGCAGAGGTTCATAAAAAAGATCAGCTGACTCACTTCTTGCCACTCTGTTATTTGAAAGCTCAGGGAGGATTTGCAGTTGATGTTGGTAGTATTGTATGTGCACAGTGGGGTTTGTGCTAATCCCCCATGTTTGCCCTAGATCTGAGAAGCCAGTTGATAGCAAGGGCTACTGTGCTGTTCCCAAAGTCAAAGTAACTTTGAAAAAAAAAATTTAGATGCCAGCAGAAGCTGCTGGGTGGCATAAATCAGCAATTTTGGGAGCCCAGATTGGGCCAGGCTGGTAAGTTTCCTTTAGGAAGAAAGACACTCCCACAGACTGAGCTTTGTTGTCCTTGTTGAAGAGGATTTTGGAAATGAAGGACAGCAAACAGGGGGCACTGAACATGAGGCCCTGTGGGCTACTGCACCCAGAGCTCTGCCAGCTCTGGTTGCAAGCAGAGTTTCCCCAAACGGAGACAGAACAGGCTGTGCTTGGGGAGGAGGAATCCACAACCATGGCATGCCCGGTTGCTGAAGACATGCTCTGTGCTAAACCTCCACCAAGCACTGATCCACTTGTCCCTTGCCAATAATGGGCTGTCTGTCTTTCAGATCACAGAACTTCTCCAGCTAATGAGTCAATTTAAAGAAATGGGCTTTGAACTAAAAGACATTAAGGAGGTCTTATTATTACATAACAATGACCAACAGAACGCTTTGGAAGATCTAATGGCCCGTGCAGGAGCCAGCTGAAAACACATTCCTGGATCCCTGGCGTGCAACGGAGCAGGACCAGCCCTGGCACCTTCACATCCAGTGTGACTTGCTCTCAGCGGGAAGGAGTCCAGCTTTTTCCATCCAAGGGAGAGTGACTGAGCAAGCCCACCCACATGCATCACTCCAGCATTTCTCTTTCCACTGAGGGCCAACTTTCTTTCTTAAATTAAATTTTTAAAGTGTCCTTTCCTAAGTTTCCTTTTTCCAGCTCAGCCACGGAGAGTTCAGACTGCCCAGCCTCTACTGGAGTTGTATATGGGTAGAGATGGAGTGGTTCCCCCCTCACTGTTGCACTGGAGTTGGACAGAAGAATATTAAGTTGGTTCTGAAACTAGGATGCTTTGGTTCTTTGAAGCTGCTTTCATGGTGTCTTGTCTGCTTGTACTGAATTACTTGACTGTGTCACAGTCCAGATTAACTGGTTAAAGTTGACCTTTAGTGCAATGGAGTTTTATTTTTTGGTTGAAAGCTAGTCTGTAACTTAGTAAAACACTGGTTCAGAAACTGTCACTCTGCATAAAGAGAGAACCTTGTTTAGTCCTCTTGGTTTTGGTTTTTTACCCATGCATCCAACACATCTGCCAGACACAAGTGTCCAATGCTCAGTAATGTGTAAGTTCCCTTGAAGCAGGTAAGCTGTGAACTCTACCTGGACCTGCAAGACCAACCTGTGTTGGTTCTTGAACCTGAAGGCAGAGAGCTGGGGCTCAGTATTCTTAATCCCCCAGGCTTGTAAGGTTATTTAAGACAATGCCCTGCTAGGAGATCAGTTATCTTTTTGTTTTAAATAATACTCAGTGTGATGCAGGAGGTTTCTTTCAAGCACTTTCTTTAAAACTTATACTCACTGCATTAGTTCCATTTTTCACACTGCTATAGAATTACATAATAACATCTAGTACTACAAATCCAGTTTGGGGTTGTTTTTGATAGATCAAAGTATTATGTTGTACATTGTTCAAGTTCTAAATACATAAAATATCATCAGTCTTGAGGAATCTCTAATTTGCTAAGTATTTTGATTCTGCAGAAGAACAACTAATAAAACCCTCCAATATAGCTCCCAGTGTCATGGTGCCCATCTCTCACGCTCTTTGGCTTCAGCAGATAAAGAACTTGCTGGGTCCTGCCTGCTCCTGTGGGCTCGTGTGAACCCTTGGGCAGAACAACCAGCTGTCTCCAGGCCGTGGCTGCAGTGGTGGGATGTGCTGTGCTTCTTTGGGGCTCATTTTTGTTTTGTGGCATAAACTAAGCCTAGGGATCCAAACTCACAGTAGAGCTGGGGCGTTGGACTTGCACGGGGAGAACAGCTCAGCCCATTGCCTCAGTGTAGGTTTTTCAGTAGGAGGTTTTAGCTTATCAGGACTGCGAGCGGGATGGCATTCATCTCCATGATGTTAACTATCTGTGACCAAAACATCTAATTTGAGCCCAGTGTGAACTCCTGGAACTCTGTGAGGTGCCCAAGTATGTTAATTACATACCTCTACTTAAAACGATGCAGGGGTTGTAGGGAGGTAGGTGGCAAGTATGTGGGAGATGTGGAGAGGGATGAGGAGGAGGACTGTGGCAGGTTGCCCTGCACATACCCCATGGTGTTGAACTTCACCTGCTTCTAGCAGTGGGGCTGAAATTAAAACTTGTCTAAGAAGGACATACAGCACTGGTGGAACAGTAGCTCCTGTTTCTGTGGGTGCAGGTAATGCCTGGCTTTCTTTCCACAGGTGAGAAATGTGACAGTTTGAAGCAAGAAAATGGGGTTCATGATTAATTGAAAACCTGGAAAACAAAACTCAAACTGCTTTACCATCACTGCTGAGAGCAGTTGTATTGCTTGTTTCAGTTTTCTCAGAATTGATGCCCAAACAACTCCTCATCTGTTATCAGACAGTCCTGAGGGGGCAAGAAGTCTTGCCAGTGAAGAAACAACTGTTTAGACCAAGCCTCTGAATAAAATAATCTGTCTGGTTCTCTTGTGTTTTTTCACAGTTTCCCTGGGGGGTCTGGTTCTTAACCTCACTACAGTCACGGAGACCGTCATAGGGGTGAGATTAGGCCGGGGTGAGGATGGTCGTCTCCTTCGAGGGCTGAGCCCATCTCAGTCTTCCCTGGTGATCCACTCTTGCTTTGGCAGTGAGGTTTCTGGACTTGGATCACTGGGTGGCTGAAGGCATGAGGTGGATCCCTGGGTTGGCATCTCAAAGAGACCATGGAGTGGGGTGATTAACTTGGTATCTTAGAGGAGGGACATTTCTGGAGAAGGTGTAACAAGAGACACAGTGTGATGAGACTTGAGCATTCTGGGTGCTGTGCATTCCCTGCTAGTTACTCCAGCCCTGCTCTGTCAAGGCACAGCTCAGCAGATGGGGCGAGGAGCTGCTGGCTGCAGCAGTGCTGGGCTCTCCCCTGCTGCTGGCTGGTGAGAGGATCGCCTGCACCCCATGTCACCCTGGAGACCTTGGGGCTTTTCCTTGTGTTCTCAGGTCAGACGGTTTTATGGACCTGGCACTTGGCAGGGCTGTACCTTTGCCAGAGGTTCTGCTGGGTCCAGAAGGCTGTGCCATGGTGGGGGGTGGCAGAGGCAGAGCCAAAATCAGTGGGTGGAGATGTGGGAGGAGAGGTGCTGCTGTGCGTTTTGAGGGTGACTTCCTTCTGGGATCCTGCAGCTGGGGCGTGGGAGCAGCAGATTCCCCCATGTCCCAGGGCTTGCTTCACCTGGGCTTGTGGCTCCTGGCACAGCTCTGCTGGAGCACTCCTGGCAGTGCGGAGCTTGTGTCAGCAGCTTTCGTGCACTGGCTGTGCAAGGGTCATTCTGCTGCTGGCCCAGGCTGGTCAGGGTTTCTGAAACACCAACCACACCAAGAGGCTGGGTAAGAAGGGGATCTCAGGCCAACTTCCAGCCCCACTCAATCTTTTGCAATCAAATGACCATTTTGATCACAGAATGGTTTTTACCTGAGTCCTGTAGTAAATGGAATTTTATTTTAAATTATGTCAGCTGTTAAAATATCAAGCCTCTTCCATGAGCATTTGTAGTCTTTGTTGCACCCGAATCCCAAAGTGAACCTATTAATTTCTGTTTATTTGATTGTACATGGCCAAACTCTCTTAAGACTGCTGTAATGACACTTTCACATCCATTCCTCAAGCTGGAATGAAAACCTTTCCTATCAGTTGTCAGTGGAAAATCAAACAGTAAGAAGGGGATGACACATTTAAAATGCTCCTTTAGCACATTTTCACACAAGAATTAAAGCAGCAACTTGGTAATAACCCTAAAAGTGGAGAGAAAAGCATTACCCTTTCTGACACCACCTTTGGTAGTTTCTGTTGCATATGAGGAGTCCAGTGTTGGCATCTCCTGGGTGTGCAGCACTTCAGCCGTGTCCGTGTTATTGCCAAGGAGGGGCAGATTTCCACAGCCAGGGCTGCTTTTTTTTTTTTATTTTAGTCAAGTCTCACATTCAGTAGGGAAAATAAAATTTGGAGAATAGACTGGTAATAAAAGGTTACATTTAGGAAGGTACAGTCTTGTGGATTTGCTGGGTGAGTCCAGTTTAACAAAAGATTGTATTAGACCTCGGGAAACTCTGTGTTGCTGTTGTTTTGATTATTTGTTGTTTCTCAGTGTCCCTGGCCATTCCTCAAGGGAGCAAATAGTTCCTGCTCTGGGAACTGGCTCTGAGGCTCAGGTCTGCCAGACAGACTTGCCTGTTTCACAGTAGACCAGATGGGATTCACAGGTTGCTCAAGTCTGGAAGCTGGCTGAATGCACATCTCCTCTGCTCGTGGAAATTTTTGGTCACTCCTCTGTCTTGTCACAGCTGTCTCTAAAAACACGAAGGTCAGGACATGGCACTGTTGGTTGTGCAAATGGTTCTTTCTTGTGTGTTGCTTTAGGAACATTCATCTTCTGTAAGACACTGAAAGTGCCTGTGAACATACTTTGCTGAGGTGCTCTTTAGAAACCTGAACGTGTATTTATCCAGTGCTGGTCTCCAAATGTCAGAGCATGTGGAGGGGAAGTTTTCCTCCCTCATACTGTTTCTGGCTGGGCATCACATTTTCCTGTGACCTATACACGCATCCTACAGTCCGACCTTTCCTTGGTTCCAAACAAACTTGCAAAACTACTCAGCTGCTCCCCAACAGCTTCCCCAGCGAACAGGGCTAACTGCTCACATCCTTGTATATTTTCAGAAAGCACAAGGGCTCCTCAGCTGCCTCATATTCCTCTAGCCTTACTCCTGGGAAAGCTCACCCTGGCCTCAGGACATGGAGGAACTGCCCCTGCGTGGTCTTAGCAGGGTGCTGGGTGTCCCCCTGGCTTACAGCTGTCGGTGGTGCTCGGGCACTGCTGCTCTGTGCTCTGCACAAACACCAAGAGTCTTGCTCCAGGACACCTCGTTTCTCTGGGTAAGGAAGGCTTCTGAGCAGTGGGCCGAGAGACCTGGGTTTAGGTGTGACATGCTGCTGGCCAGTAACCTGGACACAGGAACCATCTTGAGAGCTGTAAAATCAGACCTCAGAGAAACTCTGCTCTCTGCTCCACAGAGAAATCCAGTCTCAGTTGGCAGATGGAGACTAATCAGTGCTAAAAACACCCCAACAGTCAGAACAGCGATGTGGGATTTGCTTCTACTCCCCAGGCCTACAGTGTGTGACATTCCTGGGAGTGTTTGCACCAAATACGCATCCCGGAGTGTCACTGTGATTACTGCACTGCTGCCCAGCCCAGCCGGGGCTCCTCGGGGAAGCTGTGGAGGCAGGCAGGAAAATCCACAGCTGGTCAGGCCGAAGTGTTCCATTACCCTTGGCATTTCTGGCTGCTGAGGTGGCCTTGAATGAGCTACCACAGGCATTACTGAGGGGACACTGAGATGGATGAATGTGCTGCGACAGCCCTAATTTTGGAGCTGGAGCGCTCACACAGCGTGTTGTCAACCAGCGTGTTTCAAGGTCACTTGTGCCTTCAGCAAGTGGACTTGCTTTGTGGTTTAGATGTGCTGCATGTGCAACACCAGAGCCTCTGCCCGGCCCCAGCAGTTCTTGACTCAAACACCAATTTCACATAACAATGATCAGCAGCTTGTGGAGCCCAGTGCCTCCAGCCAGACCCACTGCTCGTGTGGTAAATCAGCTCTGTGAGCCCTGTGAGCACAGCGCAGGGGCCAGATGTGTGCAGCAGGTAAAGCTGTTGGCCTGCCCCTGGGGGCAGCAGCATGAAACCCCCACCCTTATTAACACACCAGGTGAGTCTCTGGTACAAAGTTCCTGCTAAACCACTCAGTACCTCTGACTTAAGCCACGTCTTTCAGGAGCTCTGCAGTGTTCATCCCACGAACTGGGGCAACAATAGGCTGCCTTCTTCTGGAGCTGACAGCGCTTCTTGCCCTGCCTTGACTTCCAGTTACTAAGTAGGTCTGCTTGTGTTAGTCTAACAACCCCTGGCTCCTGTTTACAAACACTTCTTTTGAAGCATTTCTGTTCAGGCTGTTATCCCTTGTGCCCCCCATTTTTCTGGCAATGCAGAAGTGCCCTTAACACGTAAGAAGCTGAACAGGACTGCCTGCTGATGGTGAGATATTTAAAGGCTGCTGAATTGTTATTTTTAAGAACGTGGCTTACGGGTATTAGTCAAATACAAAGCTTGTGGTGCCAATTAGTCATCTCTCATTTACTCAGAATTCTCTCTGTCCTTATATAAAGTACACACTAATCACACACATCAAACCAAAGGTTATCCCCTGCCACCCACACTCTGCAGCACCAAGTGCAGCAGTGCTGGCTGGCATTTTCCGTAGCTGCTCCTGTGCATGTGGAAGCAAAGAAGGTCTAAACTGGTGGAGGTGGTTGCAGGAACATGTCAGTGCCAGGAGAGGCTAAACAGAGCTGGAGCTGGTCTCGCATCGTTTGGATACACTTTGACTTCAGTACCAAGATTTCATCCAGCATGCTCATGAAATTCTTAAAATCCTGGTGAGGAAGGCAAAAGGAAAGTTGAGGGAACAGTAGCAGCAGGCTGGACAAAATCAGCATATTTTTTTCACTGCAGCAGTTTGGGTTTTTTGCATGTTTTCCATTCTGCAGTCTAGTAGATCAAAGTAATGTTTCCTTAATAAAGTCCCTCACAAAGGTCAGTGCCTCTAAGTGCTGAGGTTCAGTGACTCTGGTAGTTTTGTCTGGTGGTGAAATTACAGCTAATACAATGGTTTTAAAATAAAAACACTTGAAACACCTGTTGTCACTCTTCAGTGGTTAGCTTTTCAAGGGTTTGGCACAGGGACTGGTCACCCAGTGTTGCAAACTACTGAACACTGTTCCTGACACTCTCATGTTGGATCTAGTGATCATGAAAATAAATGGTGAGTTGGGCCACTCATGGGTCAGACATAGCAGCCCAGTGCTGGGAAATGTGAGGGGTTTACTTCACATCAGGTCACAGGGCCAGTCCAGCTCCTGCATGGTCTGCCCTGAGCAACACCAGCACTGCCAACAGCCTTGGCCGAGGGGATCTCTACCTTCCATAGCAACCTGCCACGCAGATAAAAAGCAATATGAAACTGTAATGAACACTGAAACAGGCAGTTATTTTTAAGTAGGGCTTGTATTAATAAGGGAGCACTCAGATTTGCTCTGCTCTCCAGCTGTGAGCAGTTTGGTGCCTCTGTTCACAGGTCAGTGCCTGAGAAGCTGGGAGGTGTCAGCATCCCCAGGGCTGGGAAATTCAGCTGCTGTGCATGGAGATCAATCACTTAAAAGCTGATTTGGCAGCACTCCAGCTATTTCCTGCACTGTATCTCTGTCTTCCAGGGACATCAGGACAGTAATGAAGACCAGCCCAGCTGCTGTGGCATATTTTTCTTAAGCACTTTAAACACTGCTCTGTTCAGTGTGTGGCTGGTTTTGTCATGAGTCTCTCCTGCAGCCAAAGTTTTGTGGCTGAGGAAGTTGAAACCACCTGAAAACGGAATGAGAGAAGCTGATACAGGAAGCCCCAGCTGATTTCATTACCCAAAAAAAAGGTCATGCTGTGAAATAACACTACAGTGCTGGGAGACCTGGCAAGCTTGTGATAATTCTGCTACCCAGAAAATAACTGCTTGCTGCAAGGGCCAGAGAACTGGTGTCCAGTGACCAGCTGACTTAGGAAGAACAATCTCAAAAGATTTTTAAAAAAAATTAAAACTAAAAAAAAAGGTAAAATATTGCTTTGTATCACTCCGTTGTCTGCCAGAAAACTAACACAGTTTATGGCTCCTGTGCTGCTTTGTGAACTTCTGCCTGTTATCTGTAACACAGCACATGCAGCTGGAAATCACAGTGAATAAGCCACATGGTGGCTCCACTCCAAAATCCCTGAGGGAAGAGTCTGTGTACTTCAGATGTGAACTGTGATAGGGATTGAAATGGTTTGGTAATGTAATGCAGCAGTGGAGCTTAGCTTTACTGATAAGGTGAGGGAACTGGGAAGGCAGGAATTCTCACTGGGAATTGTTCACTGTCTGGGTGAGAGGTGAGACTTGTCCCACAGCTGTGACATGTATCTGTGGGGATGCAGGAGAAACAGAGAACTGGGATTGCAGTGGCGCCATGCAAGTGCCAGTCTTTAGGTCCAGCATACACCAGTGTCATCTGAGACAAGGACAAGCCAAGAAACACTTGAGTGACAAAAGCCAAGAGCCTGTGAGGGCTCAGAGCATTGCAGTGAGTGGAGCTGGGAGTCACTGGCACATCTGCAGTGTGGTAGGCAAAGGGGCTCCCAGAAGGAAGAGCCAAATGCCACCAGTGACATGCTTTGGGGCTGTGCTGTGTTCTCTGGCATTGACTGACTTGCTCCAGCCTGCAAGGAGGAAAACACCCCAGGGAGAGATGCCCTGTCTGATACAGCCTGGTACTTGGGACACAAAATACAGGAGGGCTGTCTGATAAGAGACTAAGGATTCAGGCTGGCCCATCAGCCTCCTGCTCCCTCAGGGACTCGAGACTGGCAGAGACACAACAGGTGCTGAACACGAGAGGCCTCTCCAAGGACTCGGACAGGCATTGAAGAATGAGAGGAAGAACAGACAAGGAATATCATAACACTAATCCAAGTTAATAATATCTAAGATCACTTTATGCAGGTTCAACTGGCACCAAAATCATCATCTGAAACACTTACCATTGTTAACATCTGATTTATCAAGCACTCCTCCTTGAAGCACAAGCATGCCATTTCATCCAGCTGCTCCTGATGGGCATGAATTACAGCCTGTCTGATTAACAAAACATATACCTCTGGTTACACAGCCTGCTGCACTACTTACAGTTACTGCTGGCCTCGATAAACCATGAAGGAGGAGGAGTACCCCAGAGGAAGCCTTGCTGTCCTGTGTCTCTGGCACTCAGGAAGCTCCAGTGCTCCTTGACGTGCAGAGGGATGCACTGGTTTGGGGTTAGGTGTGACCCACATGACTGAGGGCTGTTCACAGAGGAGTGACCACAGCCCCTCCTTAGCACAGGCAGCACAGGGGCACATACTGCATTTTACCACAGCGAAATCAAGAAGCAAAACAATTGACTAATTAATTGGTTACATGGCTTACAACCACAAGGCTGCAAGTAATTTTGGTGAAAAACAGAAAGCAGGAAGGCAGTGCTGCTGTTGGTTCCTCCAAGCAAGTTTCACTGATAATGTATTTTCAGTCACATGAATGCACTCCAGTCCCTGGGAGCTGACAGAGGTAGCTCAGAGCTCTTGGAAGCTTTACATCTCCATCTTCAGTGACTGCCCAGCTGCTCTATCTGCTTTTCTTCCCATAGGGATAGAACAGCTATGACCTGATTCTTGATGGGAGGCTTTGGTATATTTTAGGTACTTTACAGCTTATAGGAAGCCAATTACTGAGAACTGCAGTTTGTATTATGATATTCATTCCTCTAGCACTATCCTAGAAGCTCTAGCAAAATGATTGGCTTCCTGTGAGATTTTAAAATATCACTAAGTAACAAGCAATCATATATTTTTAAGATACTGACTATAAATTACGATTAATATTATTAAATAATTATTTAATAGAAGAGTACATTTTGGTTTTTAAAACACATATGAGTATGATGTACAAATAAAGGCAAATGTATCACATTTGTAAGCTTCATTACAAACTCAATGACAAACAAGACTTACTGTGCCTTTTCTAGGGCTTCCCTCTGCCACTTCTCCATCTCGGATGTAGCACTTGGAGAGCTGCTGCTGGACATGCCAGAGGGGCTCTTTGCATTTGCTGTTGGCTTGTTACCTTTGGTTGCAAATCCTGCATCTGCAGCAGAAGTCTCTTGTGTAAAAATATTCTGCATTAAGTTGTTTTTTAGCAACTCTGTTTCCTCACTGCTGATCGATGCCTTGGCAGGGTCTTCAGAAGGGGTGAGGTCCCCACTCCTCGGTCCTGACTGAGGTTGCACCAGCAGGCTGCTCTCCTGAGAGGGGGACTGGGCTGCACAGTCCGTGTGTCCCACGTTGAGGTGTGTTGCATCCGAAAAGCAGCTCTTTTCAGGCATGTCAGCATTTATTTCCCCAGCCATGGGCTCAGCACTGGGTCCTTCACGTGATTTGGATTTTCCTGAACTACCGGCACTGTCTTTAGCATCAGCACCACAGTGCCTGCCCCCTGCGTGTCCCTTGCACGCGGAGTCACTGCAGAACACCCCACCCTCGCTCCCTGCCCTGGGGCCCAGGGATCCAGCTGTGGGTGTTTCTGTGGGGTCAGGTCCAGCAAACGAGCTGTGGCTGACTCCCTGCTCTGCTGACCCCAAGCCCAGGCAGTGGCAGCAGCACGGCCTGGCGTGGCAGCAGGCAGGTGGGAGCCACCTGTGCCCGGCCCAAGGGGAGCACAGCAGGGCACGGTGCCTTCCCACGTGGCGCGTCTGCTCCCCCAGCTCCAGCATGCTGTCCGTCAGGGCCCTGCTCCTCGTGCACTGCCAGCCCTCCTCCTCACACCTGTGCTGAGAGCCCTGCGTGGCACTGCCTGGCACCTGCTTCTCACGGGAGGACCTCTCTGGGTTGCAACGCGCTTTCTCTGTGTCTGTTGTTTCCTCACAGTCAGGAGGGGACACCAGGGGAGGGGCCATTAGCTCTGATGTGAATTCTGAGGAACAGCTGGAAGCACAGTGGTTAGCTCCAGTTTTTTGAACTTTCTGTTTTACACCTCCTGCGGGACCAGCCTGTTTGTCCAGAGTGGGTTCTTCCTTCTCGTCATGCTGGAGATCAATCTCTTTGCACTCTGGAGTTCCTGGTTTCAGTACAGGGGATACATATTGGTTTGAAGTATCCTTTTCCGGAGTTAGGGTGGCTTCACTGGAATAAACAAGACATATATGTTTGGATTTATGCTCTTTGTGATCAGTTAGAAAATCCTTGACATGTTTCCAGCTACAAGCAGCATCTTGCTGCAGGCAGTAAGGTTTTTCTGCAGTATTGCTTGGAGAAGAGTCAATAGCTAAGTCATAGTTCCAGTCTGCTGCAGTTTTGCTGCAGCCTGCATTTTTAATGGATTCCTCTGCCTTTGGGCTGCCCTCAATAAAATCCCAGCTGTCATCCAGTTCACGTTCTTGCATGGGTATTGCATATTTAAAAAATAAATCCTGTCGCTTTTGGCCTTTTTGCTCTTCTTCTGTTCCTTGTTCTCTTTCATGAAGGAAAAATGAATGCTGACTGCATTTGTTGGTGTTTACTCTTTTCACGCTCTTTTGACTACACACAGGAGAGAAAGAATCTTCACTGAAATCACTGTCATCCAGATCTTCCACCTGCACCCCCTCTTTGTTCTGCATTTCTGTGGGAGTAAGGCTCAGCTCCTGCTTCACTTGAATCTCCTCAGCCTTGTATTGCATTAAAAACCTCTCCAGGGGTTGGTAGTTCAATTTTTGTTGTAGAATAGGTGGCTGCTGAAACTGCTGGTGATAAAGACGTAAATGCTCCTCCCTTTCCTTCTGAAATGGAGGCAGGTAAGTCCATTGTTCAACACATTGTTTAGCAAAAGTATTTCCCCATTCCTGTCTGCTGCCAGAGGGCAGATCTCCATCTCCAAAGGAAATATCATCTCTAGAAATGAGCTGTTTCTGAACTGGTTGCACTGTCTGGACTTTCAGGCACTGGACAGGTGATCGGTCTTGCATATACCTGTCTCTTTGGCCACTCTCTGTTTCTGCTGTGGCAGCACTTTCGATGATGAAACCCTTCCCAGAGGGGCTCTTTTCAGAGGGGGGGGATAGATCATCAGTTTTCTTCTTCAGGGGATGTGCTATCCGTAGGACTCCCTTAACTGGGCTGGTGTGCTGGAAGCACAGTGTGCTGCTATTTCCTCTGTAGGCATACCCTTTGCCAACTCCCCTGGGGGTAGAGGTAAGAGGGACACCAGGTGGCTGGAGTGCTGCAGGATATACCTTTGTTTTTGTAGCGCTTGAGGGATGCTGTAGGCCTAGCTTCACTTTCTTTGGAGAGCTCTTCTCCCCGGGTGGCAAAGAGGTAATGCTCTGGGCACGTTTTGGAGATACATTTCCAGCTCTGCGACGCCTGTTTGCAACAGGGGTAGAACACTTAATCCCTTTCTTCAGCTCTTTGACCCTGTAAATGAGGCTGTATTTAGAAGATGTCATGCTTGCAGATAAATAACAGCATCTTGAGAACAAACTAATGTTTTCATGTATTAAGACTAAATACTGAACTCTACATCATGGTTTGTTTTGTGACAGTGATCTACAAAGGTACCAAACCCCTCTGCCAAAATGCCTGAACTTCTGGAAAGGTCTACAGGAGCCTTTTTAAGTGCTTCATTGAATGGTGCCTAACAGGTCAAATGAGTGGAAATGGCCTCAGTTTCAGTGCAAGGGGGTGGCATTTCCATGTGTTACCACGCAGCAGAAGGAGCTGGTACTCTCCACAGCACAACAGTCTCACAAAGCACTAAGTAGGACTTTTGGAGTAGTTGCAGTGGGGCTCCTTAGCTCTGATGAGGTGCACAGGGCTACACTGCTCCTAGACCAGACTCACCAGTGCAGCTGTTAAGAGCTGATTAAGTGGTAACACCCTCTTCCCTGTCAGCCTGCCCTGCAGATGTTCCCTTTGCTCCTCTTGCCCTTCAAGTATCTCTTGTACTTCTAAACCCAGTGTTGCACAGCCTCTAATTTCCCTCTCCTGTGCAGGACGAGAGGTGAAGGACTTGCACACATTCTAAGCAGAATTACAATACAAAGCTAAACCAAAACTTTTGATTGTTGAGGTCAGTAATCCTGATGACAGGGGCACACAGTGGTATTTTCATCACTGAAAGCAGAAAGTACTTACAAGACAGAAAAGCTTAAGGTCAAAGACAAGGGTTGGGATAGGTAAGGATTATATTTGCATTGTAAAGATTGCCCTTCTTGCGTAAATCAACATTTTCAATACAACCAAAATAAAATGGAACCACAAACACCACACATTACTTTTTCCTTCGTGTTTTTCACCCTGGCCAGACTGACTTTCACCACCTACCTGTCAGCATACCGTAGAGTGTTCAGGGTATGCTCTGTAGCTATGTGGCTAGGTGATACATTGGCTATCATACATGTCTTGGAATTGCCAATGAAAGAGTCCTTTAGTACCTAGAATTTGAAGGAAAAAAAGATGGATTCTTAGCAGTTCATGGCCCTTGTATGTCCTGTGCAATGTGTACAGAAGTAATTTAACATTAGTTACTCTTTTTTATTTGCACTGTTTTTGTCTCCATTTGTCATTATTTGTTTCCAGTTTAAAATTAATAGTGTTAATCAGGGCCCTGAACAAGCCCTTGCACCATGTGCCACAAGGGTGCCTGTATGTTTTGAGGAATAAAGCAGATGTTAGAACCAGTGAAGAAATGCTGGTGCAAGCTCCCAGGACTGTTACTGCACAGAGGATGCAGGCTGGGTAGAGATGGGTGGTAACTCTGAATGAGACTGCAACGTAGTGTCTGGGTTTTTGTTTGGTTTTAGCTTTTGGGTTGTTTGTTATTTTAAACATGCTGGTCCCCAACATTGGCTGGCAGAAACTGGCAGTTGGCCTTAATTCTGTGATTACCTTTAAAGTTTACAAAAGTTGTGCTTTTCCTCAAGAGTTTAACAGCAGCTACTGAATTACGCCACTCATTTATTTATGTACTTGTTTATTTTTGGCCTTAGCAGGGCAACCTCTCCTCTTGCCTTTCTGCTCCTTTTACCTGAGTGAGTTTGCTTTGCCGGAAAGGAGTGTGCGCGTGTTCCTGATCCAGCGCCCGAATGCATTCCTTCAGCTGCCAAAACAAAAACCAAATCAGAAGGCAAAGTTAAATCAGTCACCAGCTGAACTGCATCAGATCTAACCTACCAACACCCTATGTCACCTTAGACTCCTACTATGGGATGTCCCACGCAAGGTCACTTTGCAGCTGCCACGGGAGGGAAGAGGCAGCTCCAGCTCCTTCAGGCAGCACCGAGCACAGCCAGCCCTGCCTGGTGACTCCCTGGGCTGCACCAAACCTGAGAACCCGGGTAAACATATACATGTGGCACACACAGAGCCCTGCACTGCCTGCACTGTAGCTGGGTAGTCTGAAGCCAGACTGGGGTGCCAAGAACAGAGCTCTCTGAGCTATGTCTCTCACACATTTCTTCCTTCTGCAGATACAGCTGCAGCACTCTCATTGAAGCTAACAGAGAATGAGCAGAAAGCTACACCTGTGGCTTTCACGGAACTCATTAGCTCTTGGTATTGTTAGTAACTATCAACAGAAGTAGCCTATTGTCTTGATGAAGCATCGCTTGATTAAGCACTGGAACAGACTGCTCAGGGAGCTCCTGGAGTCTCCCTCTCTGAAGACATCCAAAACCCACGTGGGTGTGTTTCTGTGTCACCTGCTCTGGCTGACCCTGCCTTGGCAGGGGGGTTGGACTGGATGATCTCCACAGGTCCCTTCCAGCCCTGACAGTTCTGTGACTCTGTGATTTATTATCAGGCTTGTAAAAAGATGCCGTGTTCAAACTCAAAGATGTGTACTCCCCTGGAACAAGCACAATAGCATCACACTCCATATCAAGCATGGATGCTCTCCAAAACTGGCAGAGATGGACTGTATAGCCACAAGACATGCCCTTTAGAGCAAATATTGAAGGAAAAATAAGCAGATTACAGTACTGTAATGGTGACACTAGCATGAGTCATTTACAGCCTAACTACATGCTACAGACTCACACTTAAAATGGCACTTATTTCTCACTTCTACAGCATTTTATTAAAAACTGCACCTGTAACACGTAGGCAATCAAACAATTATTTTTTTTATTCTGCTTCTCATAGTTGCAATGTTTGAAAGTCTTTCACTTGAAATTGACATGAATATTCAGACAAGCAGCAAACTTCAAACCTCATATGTTTAAATGCCTGATTTGAGGGCAGAGTTAGTTTTACAGGCTGCAGGTCATGTAGACCTTTTATATTACCTTTTATGGTTAATTCAGTCACTACTTGTAGACTGCCTGAGTATTTTCTCAGTTTCACACAATAACAAAATGTGTACACACTGATTTTAAAGTTTCTTTTAAGAGAGTTTCATGAGCTTACGCTAAGCCTCATTTCCCAAGAATCAGAGTTGTTTAGGTTGCAGAAGGCCTTCAGGATCAGATTTCTTTCTATTCAGGTCCCACTCCCCATGCCGCTCACTTATTCACCAGCAAGTACCCAAGAAAGCACGAAGTACAGGAATTCATTCACTTCACAGGCTACCTCCCAGTACAAAAGCTAATATTCCCCCACGGGAAAAGCCTCTGTGCAAAAGAACATTTACTTTCTCAGAACAGAGCAGGCCACCTCCTGTTTGCAGCACGCTAAGGGGGTACAGTTGTGTGCACTGACTTCTGCGCTGCTGTGCATCACCTTCAGCCTGCTTAGAGAGGCCCACAGTCATCACTGAGCTTTGCTTGTTTGCACGGAAAGAGGTGTAAAGCCTTCTCCACAATTTATACTTACAGGCGCCTCTGCTTTATCTTAGATCGCATTTTTCTGCTCCTTTGTCCCTAACTGTGGGCACTTTATAAAAGACAGGCTTCATTAAGTGCATTTTCTCCTGTTCCTTCCTCCCCACACATAAATATTTAAGAGCATAGAAACTAGCAATTCAAGTCCTTTATTCCTGGTTTGAAAGAGAAGCCTGAGTTCAAGTGGTGAAAATACCTGGCAGGAACAGATGTGCTTTTATGAAACAAATATGGCAATTCCAAGCCAGTATTCTTTGCAAGTAGAAGGGACAAAACATTCTATATAAAATATGGGACACTTATTATACTATAGATTTTCCATGCTGTGTTTACCTGACTGGCTGTAAGAATGGATAAAAAAGACTTTATTTTCATCACAAAATCTCTTCCTTCTTAAATTGTCTTTCAGTCATGAGACAAATGAAACTGGACACACTTGGTTATTTTTCCCCCTCCATGGAATCGATCCATATATTATTCTGTGGTTCATTTTTATCCTAAAACACATGCTAGTAATTAAATATGAAGCCTTCCCCAGAATGACAGTAGCTTACTGCTAAAAGACTTTGGTTTATTTCTGCTCCTTCCATTTTTGTTTGTCGATCCGAGTCTCTGGCATCAGCTGCCCTTTCACTGCCAGCCAAGTCAATGAATGATATCCTAGGAAAAAAACAAAGTTGCATTTATCTCAGGGGCTTTTTTCTCCCCTCCACTTTTTCTTTTTTCTTCATTAAACCAGAGGGCTGCAACACATGGCATCAGGAGAATTATTAGAAATGATTACTTTAGAGCAATGGGAAACATCCACTGGAAATACCCGAGGCACCAAAATAAGCACAGCAGCAGGAACAGCGTCAGAGCATCTTAACACTAACACAATCATAATAGAAAGTGAGGTTACATGTGATGACAGTGCTCCACAGTTTAATGGACAAGCTGTTTAAAGTGCAACACACTCATCTCTCCAGATAACCACTGACTGTAGTTTCCTAAGAACACAGTTAAAAGAAATTCTAAGTTCCTCACTTTCTCCTTCCAAGTAAAACAGACAACTGTCATGTCAAATGGGAATTCAAAGCAACATGAACAGAAATTTCCAGTGTGGTAAATACACTGAGCTTTCCGCAATCCTTGTCCCTTCCTTCCACAAAACTCCATTATTCCATTTCACATTCCCTAGCTCTGAGTGCCAGCTGCTGTACTGACTGTTGCACTGTATGTTTGTCTTTGCCCTTCTTGTTTTAGTCCAACAGCTCTGACTTCTTTTATAGGCATATCTTGGCATCCTTTCATCTCTCCAGCTCCCCTTCGCTTCCAGAGACACACAAAAAAAATAGCCCAGATGCCACACCTGCATAACCCCTATACTTTTATTTCTAAGTCCACCTGTTCTGTCTTTTCATCTCTCCACTGCTTGTTGCTCTTCCATTTTGCCTTGCACTCAAAACTAGATTGTGGGAAGATTGCTGGAAGTTGCTGGAAGGGTATGTCAGCACGGTTTTGTGACACCTGGCAGTAATACAGATACCTAGACCATTTTCCTGAGACCTGTTTCTCAGGGTTGTTTAGTCTGGAGAAAAGATGACTGAGAAGAGGCACAATCAGTTTTCCAATACATAAAGTGGATGCTACAAGAAGAAGCAAACTGCTCTTTCTATCTGCTGCAGGTAGCATTGGTCACACTCTCAAATTATCAGGGAGGTTCAGCTGAGGTACGACTCTTCTGACCAAAGGCACACATCTGTAATGGAATAATCTCCACCAGGGTTAGTCATCCCAGACTCCCTCTGTAGTCAATTACAGGACAGAAATACTTTGAGGAGCAAATGCATCTGACCTAATTTAGGCAGCTCTGCAGAATGACATGACTTGGATCCCAGAAATTACTATTTCTTTCTACTGACTTCAAAGGTGGCGAGCTCTCGTGTGGGTATGTCCACTCAGACATCTAAGCTCCAGGTTAAACACTGAAGATGAAGGAATGAACTTGAGTGCCAAACTCCTTCAGTGGAAATCTGTACAAACAGTTTTGACAAAGCTCCCACATATGTGCCTAAAACATTCTCCCTGGGAACAGAGAAAGGACTGTGAAACTTCCCAAACTCCCTTGGAACACCATCTTCTAATTTAACTGACACCTGCTCACTAACACCTCCTCTTTGCTTGTCTTTTTCATGTCCCTGGGCTTGACATCAGGACTGAGAACCTGCACCTCTTGCCTTACCTTCCAAAGGTCCTGTTGGCCACATCTTTAATTTGAATTTGGATGATGGCATGAGATCGAGAGGAATCCGAGTTGACTCCAGTAGCTCCTGTGCTACGTTCTTTTCCCCCCTTTAAAATCACCTGGAAAATAAAGGGGACAAAATCCAAGCAAATTTTAAATAAAAATACAGTCTCTCAGGAAGAGATCTTATCCTTCCAAGATGAGGAATGGTTCCTTACAGCCTTAGGATATGGTGCAAGGCAGAAGTTAGACTGGATCCCTCTCAGTGTTTCTTTCAGACCTTTGTATATAGACTTGCTTGCAGTGACACTACAACACTTAGAGGGCGCACTGCAAATAAGAAGTTGTTGCATCACACACTCAGCGATTTGCAAAATACCCAAACTATGAAATTAAATTCTTTCTTTCATTAGTGGCTTTTGTAAGACTGCACACACAGCCTAAGGGGCTCATGAGACTACTTGTGCTCTTTTAAAATTTCACTTTCTCCTGTAGTAGATGGGTACAATTATCCACAAAGTTACACAAAACCTTTCTAAATTTCCCTAACAAAGAGAAATTATGCCAAAGTCAGGAACAAAGTTGAAAGAGCAATTACACTCAATACAACAATAAAATAAGAAAACAAAGAAGAGAAGCAAGGCAGAAGGACAAAGACTCCTTCAAGATACAAATCTGGATAATTATTTCTTGAAAACTTTGAAGGACTGTTGCAGAACATCTAGCATTGACTGCAGCAGAGCATTCATAAAAGTCATTAATTTTGCTTCTGGTTGTAAGAACAAATTAAAATATTACCTAGAAAAAAATCAATATGCTCTCAGTTGACAGATGTTAATTATTCATCCTTTCCAGTGGACAGTTCTCAGTGAGCAACAAAAACAACTACTCCTCCTTCCAAGCTTTATATTAGTGCTGAGTGCAAATAATTTCTGAATCAAAGCCAACATCAATGAATTGTGAATAACTAGGGATGTATTCAAGGCTCTTCCCATTTATCTGTTGCAGAATACTCAGAAGCTCAGAGTCAAGCCAGTGACATTTCTGAGTTCAAAAGGGCCTGTGAACAATATAATTTTTCCCCCCAAGATATCTGTAAGAATGAAGTCATTTAATAGCTCTTCTCTGTGTGGAATGTGATAATACAGAGGAATTGTAAATCAACCATGTAGCAAATTTACACTCTGATTTGCAGAAGCATCACCAGCTCGTCCTGACGCTTGGAGTTAATAGGACAATGAAGAACAAAATTAAGTGCAATATAAGTGGATCACACCATGCCAATTTTAATGAGCCAATTACAGTACCAGGCACTTTTAATTTACACTTCCTCACCAAGAAAGGAATTAAACTATGCAAAGTCAGGCTAAATGGAAAGCAGATTTGACTAGCTTGCTTCTTCTAGGACAATGCAGAAAATTTCCCAGTTTTCTTTCCAGGCTCATCCAGATGGGGAAGGAAAATTCAAGCCTTGCTTGCAGTGAATGTCAGCTACTGTTTAAAGATCTAAATTTTACTTGGCTGCTACCCCACATCATTACCTAAGCAGTGTTTTAATCCTAATTCAGATCAGTATCTCAGTCTTGTTTTCTAATTACTGGTTCTAATTTCAAATTTGTATTTTTTGTCCCACATATCTTTTATATAGAAAAATCTAAGTTCATGGAATATCTCACTAGGAGAAAATACATATCCAGCTTTCAAGGTCTGTTGCTGGGACACTGCTTAATTTCTGGAATAGTGAGAGCAGTCTATTTCCTGGCAAAGATCTTCCCTAAGGAATGGCAGCAGGAGTGACAGCTGTGACTCAACTGTTTGCACGTGGCTAACACAAGTCACAGTAACCCAAGCAGCTTAATGAATAAAGGCACTTTTAATAGTGCCCCTTGGTGCTCTGCTGGGACTGCCAATTTCAGGCCCTTAAACACACAACATACACTTGTGCTACACACCAAATAACAATCTCTGTCAATGACACAAATCAGGAAATCAGGCTGTAGAAGACACAGAATGAATGACAAACATAGAGGTTACCTCCAACAGTTGATCTACAGACTCCACCTGAACCTCCCGCAGTCCAACTATCTGAACCACGTGCTTGCTATCTTCTCTTGCAAAAAGCCTGAAAAGAAAACAGAGATTTCTGAAACCTCTGACAGCAGCAATGAAGACACATGTCAGTGCTGTGACACTGAGAAAAAGCAATCAAGACTACTGACTGGGGAGAGGCCTTGCTGTCATTCATTTATTTTTAAAGCTGAAGAAGTATTTAATTTCTAACATGTACCACTGACATTTCACTGCTAAAGAGACATTAGCAATTCATTTCTGCTAGTTCAGGAACATAATACAGCAGGGAAATAAATTACCATGTTTACATTTTAGAGTTCCTGTCTCTTTAAACTGCATCTCAGGTTCCTCTAGGAAGTTCAGACTAAATATTGTTCTCTTCATGTTCTCAAAACTATTGCATGGGGTTTTAAAGCAGCTCCTGTGAACCTCTGCTATGAATCACACAGAAGCATTACAGTATAGAGGCATAATACAGACATGATGCATATGGGAGGAAGTTTCATCTTCTCCTTCAGTGACATGTGTTAGCCGATGGACATGCAGAGAATGCAAGGACATTCCTCCTTCCTTAGTTAATCTGCTCCTTACAAAGCAGATTACACTACCTGCTCCTTACAGACTGCTTGGGAGAAAGGGAATGCATGCACAGACATAGGTCTTCCTTTGTGAACAATGTTCACTTCCCCAGGCAGAAAGCCTCCTCCTTGAGCTGTCCAGGGAGCTTGAAGGATAGTGGTTTGAGGCTGCTGAAGACCCCCAGCTGGTAGG
This sequence comes from Sclerurus mexicanus, assembly GCA_013396755.1. Lineage (NCBI taxonomy): Eukaryota > Metazoa > Chordata > Aves > Passeriformes > Furnariidae > Sclerurus > Sclerurus mexicanus. The sequence goes on from VWZF01003015.1 coordinate 26,329, forward strand.
TGATGTTCCTTCAAGGACACTCTGTAAAGATTTTACCACTGAGATCTTAACTGACTCTTATTTTATTTAGAAATTTCAGACCACAGTGGGCTTTTTACACAAAGTGTGTGTTGAGCTGTCCTAATTTTCATTCCAGATGGAGCTCCTGCAGAAATATATGAGATCCAGTTGAGCTGGGGCTGAGGTGATGCTACTGAGGTGCTGGCACCATCACCTGCAGAGGGTTGCTCTGACTGAGTCATTGGGCTGCCAGGTAAAGTTGGTCAGGGAGAAGGTGAGCAGGCTCTGCACTGTCAAGCATGACAAGTGGAGAGCAACAGGATCTTCAGAGACTGGAGTGGCAAGAGCCAAACCCCCACTGGCACAACAGGAGGGACAGACAGAGGTTATATTTGACCAGGGAAAGACATGGACTCTACACTGGTTGGCATAACAGGCTGCCCACAGAAGCTGTGGATGCCCCATCCCTGCAAGTGTTCAAGGCCAGGCTGGATGGGGATCTAAGCAATCTGATCCAGTCAAAGGTGTCCCTGCCTATGGCAGTGGGCAAGATGATCATTAAGGTCCCTTCCAACCCAAACCCTTCTGTAATTCTACGATCGGAACTTCTGGCCACAGGAAGCTTGTTCCTCTAACCATAGATGTTCAGCTATTATTTTTACAGTGTAAGCAAAACAGCCTAAGCTCAGATCTCAATCACAGGTCCCTATTCTTACTTATTTCTCCCCCAAACAACAAAAACCAGGAGCATAGTATTCAGTGTCTTCCTCCCCATGTAGTTCCTAGGAACAGCCCTAATTAAACACAGAACATTTACTATAAATGCTAACATTAAATGAAATTGCATGAAACAGTAACTTCTGAAGAGTAACCAACTGATTCATAAGCACAGGTTTATAATAAAACACATTTTATTTTAATACCTCTTTCTTCCATTTAGCAGGTCATAAAGCTGTCCACAGTAGATCTCGTAAAAACTGATCAAAACAAAGAGATCTTTCCCTGATGGTGATGCTTCCAGGTGCCTGAAGATGTCCTTGGCAGCCAGGGCGTAGAGTCCCGGGTTCCGGTGAGTTCCTATCATGGTGTAAGTCTTGCCAGCACCAGTCTGCCCGTAGGCAAAGCAGGTGGCATTGCCTCTGTGAAGATAACTTACACGTTTAGTGTCACATCTGATTCAGTCATGACTATTAAGTAAGATTCTGCAGTGCTGTTATCTATCTATAGTGGCCCCTTAGCATAAGGTTTGGCTTGCTAACCTCTCTGGGAAACTGCACAACACTTAACAGCTATTCCCAAGCACATCCTGTGGAGATCTGATGTGTCACAGAGTGCTGCCTCTCTTCTTTTCTTTCCCTTTCCCTGCCCCCTATAAAAGAAACACTTTTGCCCTGGGTAAGTATCCTGGCAGACCGTGGGTAAAACACAGAGCTGCAGTAAGCACAGTGAACAATTTCTTGACATCTTAGATTGCAGAATTAGCTCATCATGGTGTCAGATTAGACCAGTGCCAGGGAAGGGGATGCAGCAAGAGGGACAGAAAAGTTAGGGAAAGCTGAGGAAAAAACAAGTGTCATCTCTTCTGGTGGCATTAATGCACTAGTTGTAATGTGAATTGTGACTTTAGTGATTATTACAGAGCAAGACACAAGCCTCATTCTCCTTTTTTCTGCTTTTCTCAGGAGTGTGATACTCTGTCTCTGCTGATGACACTTAGAGATTTTCAGTAACAGAATACTCCATTTTCTTAATTTTCAGCATGGATATGTAATCCTTTCCTTCTAACTCTGAAAAACGTAATTATATTCAAGCTCATTACTTTGCATGAAAATAAGTTTTCTTATGTAAAGCCACCATCAATTTCCCATTAATCAGAAAGTATGTAATTATTATTAAGCCTCTAAGCAAATACCAATCAATAAAATAAAAATAAATCACAAGGTTATTAATAATTTCTATTGCCCTGTGAACTCTACAAATACTTGTAAAAATATCTCTCAGCAGTCCCAGGAAACAGGTAACATTGCTCCTCTACAGATGACTGTGCTATACCACAGAAAAGCCACTGTTAGAGTGAAGATTAGACTTCAGAAATCCCAGGACACCGTTTTGTGTTCTAGGCTGGCCATGGTGTCTCTTGGCTGCACATGAGGTCCCATTTACCTTCCTCTGTAATTCAGATTTGTCACCAAGCATGAAGAAAGTTTTCTCTGGTTTATTTCATCAAAATTGCAATCAAAGACATTCTGAAAGGGGGAAGGTATGTAGAAAGGTGAAATGAATGTATTTTTCAAATGATGAAAAGCATAAAGGAAAATTAAAGCAGTATATGAAATTAGAAAACAACAAGGCAAACAATAACAAATGTAAGCACTGATGCCCTACCCGTTAAAAATATGCTGAATGAGAGGATGAGCTGTCTTCATATACACATCCTGATTGGTACATGACTCCCCAAAGACTTCATCAAAATAAAAAACATGCTGAAAAATAAAGATGGTCTTTACAAGAAAATGAATATGTGTCACTTCCCCTTCAATCCCACTCAAAGGTAAAATTAAATAACAGAAGTCTTTCCAGTGACTTCATATGCCTTGGATCAGGTACAAAGTGACCCAGCACATTTAACATGCAGCACGACATATGCAGGGACACACCAATCAAGAGACTGACAATAGGGGGAAAAAAAAAAAAGGGAAGCAAAAATGCCTTGATTTCCCATCATTCTGAAGCAGAATATGCCACACCTTTTAACAAGAGAAAAAATACCCATTAAAGAAAGCCTATTCTTGAAATTAATAAGCCTACAGAGGTACAGTAAGATTTCAACAGTAAAAAGAACTCAAGAGTCAACTCTTGACTCTCTCAAAATTAATTCTCAGTTGTGACTAAGTGATTAATTGCCTCTGTTCTTAAAGACTTTTTGTGCCAGAGAAGAGAGAAGCTGTTCTTAGGCAAAGCTGAATTGCATTAACTCAGAAGGGGGCAAGAAAACCCAAAACTTCCCACAGTCCAGCTCTGACTCAAAGCAGGCTCTGTGGAAACGATGTGGCAGAGTTCATTACGAGCTCCTTCTAGGTTAAGAATAACGCTCGTAGGGACGGCCACAAACCCCAGGTTTTCAAAAGAGTGCTCATGAGCTGGTGTCTAACACTGCACTCCAATAAATTCACTGCAGTGTAAACTAAGGTGGTAGATCTCTAGGACTGAGAATCCTTTCAACAACGCACCAACAAACCACAGGAGTGCACAGGCAGATCAAACCAAGGTATCTCAGCTCACAGGGCATGTGTGCTCTGTGATGGGCCCGAATTTTGGGTGCCCTGGGCACGGAGCTGGAACTTGCTCCTCCACCTCCCATTTGCTCTGTACCCCTTGCTGTCCTTTCCACATGAGCCAGGGATGGAAGCAGGATGAGTAGCCAGACTTGGAAGCAGAGAAGTTCTCCTCGGTCCTACAGACTAGAGACAGCCTTTGCCACAGCATACTTTTGTTTGGATTATACTGATTGATAGCGAGACTTAATTTGTCTGTACTGACATAACAAAATTAGTGAAGTTATTTCAGCACTGAGATATGAAGGTGATAAGCACTGCATACATGCCAAATATAGGCTCTCAGATGGAGGGACTGGGGTGGAGTTGCTGCATGTGTCGCACCATAAAATGTGGCACATGAACAGGGCCCGAGAGAGCTGCAAACTGGATTTTCACTGGCTACCCCAAACAGTTGTTCCTAGGACCCAGACTGCAAAAATAACACCCACCAGAGTGAGAATGGCTTGCTGCTCTCTAGAAATCAGTTCTGTTCCTGGTGCTGTCAGTCAAAGTGAGAATCTGAACTATGACAGCACAAAGCATTTGGGATTAAGAAACAAAGACGAAAAGGGAACTTAATTTTCAAAAGCATTTGAGAACAGTGGAATGGAGGGGATGAGGTTGCATATTTCATTGAAACAGACCTACAGCACTGAAACAGTGGAGAAGGAGCCCTTTGCTGAAGTACCCTGGGAAGCCATCAGTGGGCTCTGCAGCAGGCAGTTCATCTGCAGCAATGGCATGTAGCAGAGGGCTGATTTTGCCACAAAGAAAGCTGCAAGAGACACTTCTAGAGCTTAAAATTCTGGGCTCAAGTTTTCTACCAGAGGCTGGCATAAAGCAGAAGGAAAGCCCACCATCTATTTCAGTGTAAGAAATCTGACAGCCCTTTTCAGTTTTCTCTCATGGAAACTCCAATCACAAGATGCTCTACCCCTCCACACACGTGACCAGCCCATAAACACAACATTCCAGTGGAGCATGTTACCTGTAAAATATATTGTGTAAGATCAACTGCCTCCTTCTTCTCATGGAGCAGCAGGGTTTCTTTATCTTTCACTGTGATGATATTAACCTCCCCACGTCGCTCCTCCCTCACGCCCAGAGGACGTTTTCGGACACACACTCTGATTTTTTCACTCTCTGTCCATGGAGCCTCTTTCTCAGAAGTATTAGATCTACAACAATAGAGTAGGTTTACATTTGAAAATCCGGTTACAACAGAATCCAGGCTATGCCTGGATTTGTTAGCTTTATCAGGTAATGTTTCTGTCCTTAGTGTTACCAAAAAATTCCACAATACACCTCACTCTTACAGAGTGAATTTTCTGATGTTTTCTCCTAAGTAGATCGATGGTTTTTGTACACTCCTGTTAAAGGAACAGTTGAGTTTGTACAGCCACATTCCTGAATTTGTTGCTAGACTGGCATATTTTCAGTTGTACACAAATACATGATCAAAATAGGTAAGTTAACAAAATGAAACTTAATCTTGCTGAAATTATTTGCCCTCACAATTAGTCACTTAATAATGTACAGATCAAAGTACAAATAGATCTTGTAAAGGAGAAGGTATAATATTAATTGCTTTTCCTCCTATGCTGGACTTTTATTCTTCTCATTATAGACTGTCAAACAGGTTACAAGTAAATGATCCAATCGTGGAAACAAGACAGCATCACCATGTTCCTATTCAGCACAAAAAAATTTGAAACACTGATCTCATCATTGTCTCCCCTTCGGTCTTTTTTCATTAAAAGTTATATGGTTTCAGACTACTGACGAAGTTGTGCTCTTGTATTTTGTCAAGGCTACTTTAGTTTCCTTCCAGATACCTCAGAAAAAAAGAGGTCATTTCGTGTTTCATTGATTAACGTGCTGTGTAAAGCGTTTTGTGATGCAGCATAAAAATAGGCTTGAATTTAACAAAAATGTATTCATTACACCCTTTTTTCAAGCTGTCTTCAGCCAAATGAGTAACAACTTTCAGACTGGGTTTGAATTTCGACTAATCAAGCCCCAACTTGCCCAAAGGTTGTGTTCCTGCCATGCTGTCCAAGTGCCAAAATCTCTTAATGCAGCAACTGAAAACTAACGCATACTAGTTGCCTGATAAATTGAAACCAAACACAGAAGCTACTCAACATCTCATTACAACTACCAGCTTGTGGTATCGCTGCTGTTGTGCTGCTTGACTGCCAGAAGCATGTGACAGATACAAATCTCAAGACATGGTCTTTAAAGACCACACACAAGTAATATTTAGTTTTAACTGGAGTCCCTTTAATTTTAGTACAGCTTTCCCATGCAGACCAGGATCAGGCCCTGCATTTAGATGGAAAATTCCTTCCCTGGAGAAGAAAGGCAATGATACTTGAAATAAGAAGCTTCATAAGCTGGTGTGAGCTTATGGGTATCACTTGGCACCAAATGTTGTCCAACAAATGACCAGAGGCTCTGAAGCTTAATTCTCATGCCAGAGGCTGGATTTGGTGACCTGCAGAAAGAACCTATTGTGCTCTAAAAGCTTGAAGGAGGAAGGATTGATTGCAATATTTGGGGAAAAGAAAAACTGAAGACTTGGGAGGCTCTGGCAACGAGAAAAAAGGCATAAATTATCTCTAGTACAGAGGCACATTTAGTTATATTTTGTAAGGGAGCAGAATGTATGTTAATTACATATGCCAAACCTGAAGTTTGTATTTCCTACTAATGTTTTTAAAACATAAATTGTATTTAATAATACAATGTAATTTTTATTACTAGGGAAAAAACGCCCTGAACAAAAGTCTTGACATAGATCATTAGAAACCTGACCAGATAAAAGGTCAGAAGAATCACTATGCCCTGTCAAAATCAAACCATTTGCTGTGGGCTAGTGCAAAATAATTCAAATGTATTAAAAGAGCTTTTTATTTTTCTGCCATCTGAAATCATGTCGGTGTTTTCCAATATTTCTCACAGGTGAGACTATATAGCCTTCACAGTGGCCAGATCACAAGGTGACATGGGAACGGATGGATTCAGTGAAGCAGCTGGGCACTTGCAAAACAGAAATCACAAACCCAAGTGTCAGCAGACAGGCCCAAGCCTGAAATGCACAACTCTCCAAAGAGGAGGAAAGGAAATTCAGGCATATCAGGAGGAGCATGCAGAAAGCGCACAAGATGAACCACAATGTGAGGCACAGAAAAACATGCTTAGGAAAAAAGAGAACAAGGAAAGTAAGTGAGAACAATGAAGACACTATCGCAGGATTGAAAATCTTGAACTCCTCTAGCTGAGCCATTAATATTTTTTAATTTTTTTACTTGCCAGCACTACAAATCCCGCCCTTTGAGTTGCACTTGGCTCAACTTCTGGAAGAGACAAAGAATGCATCAAGATGTCAGTATATACAGGAGGTTAGTGCACTGCTCTGGAAGGTGGGAATAATTTTTTTTCCAGCAAGGGGCAGTTATAAACCTTTGTCTTGCATTTCGAAGTTTAAGTGCTCTCATCACTACATCACCTTAGTACTTTCCACTGTGGCAGCAGCATCTGTCCCTGACAGGCTACATGCATTCCCAGGGGGATTTGTAATTGATGCCTCAACTCCACAGATCCTCCCCACAGCCAACACAGACCAGCTCCAGCTTGGCACAGCTGTCTCTCTTCACTGCATTTTAAAACAAAACTGCCATGACTGCACTGCAACGAGCAAGATGCTGGTACTGTGTGTGCAGAGTTGCTCTGCTGTTGGATCAGGAAAAAAATATTTGGCGCTTTAAAAACGTTGCCAGGGTAGATTCACCCAGGGTTCATGATAATCATAGCCCCTCTAACACTTGGAAAAGTGTGGAAGTTACAGATCATGTGCTTGGGGAGCAGCTGCAAGGCATCTTTCTCACCATCATGTCTGTAAAGCCACCCCAGAATCCTCATTCTGATTCCTTTTAAAGCTTCAGTTCAGAGATTTCTTTATAAACAAATACAGCCATCACAGCGAGTGTCCTTTCTACTGGGAAAAGCTTGACAAACTTGTCAATAGACAATGCCATCTTTTGGAAAAAATAATGATTTAAAAGACAGTGCCAGGGAAAGACAAAGATTGGCCAAAACACCAAGAAAACTAAGCCCTATATCCTGAAAGACAAAGACTATTCTTAGACAACCTGGGTGAGTAGCAGCTGGCGAAATTCAGATGATTCCTTCTACAAGACTTGGAGAGTTGCAAGTGCTTATTAATATCTCCCTTGTCTACAAGATTTTGCATTGCTCTGTAGTGCCAGGATTGGTTATTTGGACGTGACAAAGACAGATCCTCCTCCAAAATTAAGAAAGAATTAATTAAGACTAACCTGAAATATTAGCAAAATAAAGATGACTGATTATTACCTTGTAAAGGAATGAGGTAGTCCATAATTATACCCTGAAATATGAGTTACTCTTTGTACAATGGGAGTTTCAGAATCCCCCAGGAGGGGGGCGATATCATCAGAAACTGTTGGACAGCTCAGTTCCTTTTTTGAGCATATTCCAGGAGTGTTTAGGTCTCTTTTAGTTAATCTGATTGGCTCTGAATCATGTGGTTGAATGTGTCCCACCATTTCCCCTGCACTGTCCTTCTCTTCGCTGGCACTGAAATCAGGTGAATGATACAATTCAGATACAGAGTCTTTAACCGTTCCATCATTTTCTTCATAGAAGGACTCAAAGTGCAGCTGCCTGCGAGGACCTGGTCTGGTCACTTGGGGCTGAATGAAGAGGCCACCTGGTTGAAAATCTTGCTTGCTTGAGTCTGCAATGCTTTCCTCCCGCATAATTTTGATTATTCTAATGAGCTGAAAGAGTCGCTTGCGGTCGTTCATGTCCTGAACCCCTAGTTTGGTATAATCTTCCATGGAAATTTTGGCAAGGTCATCGATCTTCTGAAGACCAGAGGCAACAAAATGGGGATAGTATTTCTCAAGGTCTGCCTCACGAAGGCATTCATAGAGGCATGATGCCATTTTCAAGCTAAAGTCTAAAAGAAATCAGACAAAATAAATATTAGGATCATATGAAACATCACATCTGACAAAGTTACAAATGAAGAGACTGCACATTCCCAATGCCATTACCTGCAGTTAGGCTAGAGGCTTGCTAAACTCCAAGTTTAATACAGTAGACTGCCAAACATTACAGAATATAACAATAAATTAAAACACGCAACAAATGTATTTTATCTATCAAACTATATTTTAAAATCATATACAATACACAAGGTGCAAGAAATGCACAAGGCAGTGTTACTCACTGCTGCAGAGTTCCTCCACGCCTGATGTCTACTTGCTGAATGCCACGGCTACTGAAACCCTGTCCTTGAGCTGCAGAATGTAAAATGCCTAATTTTAGACACTCAATTTAATATCGAGGCACGTGGTCTAATGTGGTTCAGCTACTCCTGGTTAACTAAGCAAAAGAGGAAAAAATTGCATTTGTCCCTACCTCAGGCTGCCTAATTAAGACCATTTATCTTATAGATGAACTATAGCAAAGCTGCAGTTTTGTTATGCAAGTTTCTCTTTTATCCTGTGAGCATTTCTGAGTCTCCTTGGCAGAATAACCCAAACATCCTCCGAAATCTGAAACACAGGATTTCTCTAAATCTATATATGCCACTGGAACGCCACACTGGCATTCCTGGGAAACCCAAAAAAGCAACATGCATCACTGAAAGGTATGCCAAAAAACCCTCAACTTCTTCACTCATGTCTCACTGGCAATGCATTGTGCAGCTGTCTGTATCCAGATGGATTAATATCTGCAGATATTTTTACTTGTTCCACAAAATGGAAAAATGATAGCACTTCAAGAATCTGTTGCCCACTGTCTTCTTATATCTTTGTCCAGTCTAAGACTTTAGCAAGTACAGATCTTAGTAATTTGTAGATGTTACAATAAGATTCAACAAAACCAAGCCATTTTAGACTTAAGTTTTCCTCCCTGTAATTCAGGGTAGATTCTTTGTGGGGATTTTCAAGCATCTCTACATACATTATATAAGAAAATAAGGTCACCAAATATCGCCCCCAAATTTGAGTCCATATCATTAATTAAGACATTATGTTGAAGTAAAAGTAACAACAAAATCATAAAGATTAATACAAAGAGCTGACTGTATAAGACATTAAAAGGTCAAAAGTTGCAGCAGAGGTCAATCTAAAACGACTTAGAGTCTAAGCTGTAGATAAAATTCTGAGATTGAGCAGCAACAAACTTCAGGACAATAAGCACTGGTATGTAAGTGGATTTATTTAATGTGTATGTAATGTGATTCTGAATCTTGAGGTAAAGTTAGAGTCATTGCTGAGGTGGTGAGATCCTGGGAGGAGCAAATCAAAACTGACAGAGAGCAAGCCCAGAGATCAGGGAGGCTAAAAACAGCACGTGCAAGGACTTCACAAGCATTCACAACCTGCCAGCTTCTCTAACACATAAAATTCCACAGGAAATTGAGACTTCATTTAAAGAAGACTTCTGCTTTGAAAAAATTCCCTTTCTTACATAAGATAGGGTTAGGGTTTTAAAATGTAAAACCAGTACAGATCCTGTGCAGCTCTCTGTATGCACTGACATGGGAAACTGCTTGATGAGAGGAGGGGCTACAATTCAAAGCCAAGACACCAATCTCAAAAGTACTGAGAATCTGTTAAAGACAAAAACAATCCAACACATTTATTTTGTCTACTCTCTATCTGTATCCTAAATTACACCTATGTTATTATAGATCCTTATGTTAAATACTGAGCAGCCAAAGTCCAGTGCAAGAACTAATTCAGTGTCAAATTCAGTCTGAATTATAATACTGAACACACCAGAGGGAAGAAAGGATAGAAAGGGAAAAAAAATGTGACACTCCTTAAAAAGGAGCAGCAGACAAGGGGAGGAAAATGTGAATTTGAAAGTTCACGAATTTGAAAGTTGAGGTTCTAATAAAAAATTAAACAAAATATATTTAAATAGCTAGAAGTAGCAGTTTTTCATAATATAGAGTAACAAGCGACAAGAATTCTCAAAATGAGGAAAATCCAATGTAGGTACTGCAGAACATCCAAGAAGGTTAGCCCTGAGCCACGTAAGCAGCTCTGCATGGTTAATTGGCTAAGGTCTGTGCCATGTGAAAGCAACTAAATGGCTTCTTAATGAGAGCTGAGATCTGCCTTCCCAGATATAATAAATCTTACTGGATTCAAGTGGTTTCAGGAGATAACTCCACTGACTTCCCATCCACAAAACCAATTTCACAATCCAGGAAAACCGAACATTCACCAATAAAGGAGTAACAAATTAATTAACTACAGGGGAAAAATAAATCATTATGACAATGGGTTCCAGCATTTCTGATTGCTTTAAAACTTGAGAGGAGACAATTTCTAAAAGACTTGGTCTGGTTCATATATGAGAGAATTCAGGGAAAACTGCAGTTGTCAGTGAAGTCTTTCTGGCCTTTCAGTGGGTGATGATCTAAAAAAAAAGAGCTCCTTTCTCTCATTAAAAGAACACTTTAATTCATCCAACACTGTAGAGATCTTTGTGTCTGAAGATGCTTTTCCTAAGAGATATATAATTCTTCAGAAATTGGCTTAGTAAAAACTAAGAGGAGCTTTCAAGGACCTTAAATTGTTAATGCCATCTTCTGGCAAAAAAAAGGAGAAGGTTTCTACTCTTATATAATAAATAACAGCCAGCATTCCCTCAGTTACCGTCAGGATCCAATTTTGTTTGTTCCCTTGAGAGAACAATGTATCCTGGGGCAGAAAAATATAACACTCTTCAGTGCAGTAGTTTCATATCCAAACCTAGGTCTCATTCCCCACAAGGCTATGAGTGGCTTCACTGAAAATCGGGTTGAGATAAAACTCTAAGACTTCTTGAAACAGTTGGGTATAACGCATCTTGAGAAAGAGGTGAGTCAGTGTGGAGGTACAATTCTCCAGGCACACCCAGCCTGCCATCGTCATGTGGCAAACCCGGGTGCTCTGCAAATTATTTCTTAGGGCAAGAAATTTTGCAGAGATCTCAAAAGGCTGCCAGATGGTAGTAATGGATAAGTACTGGTTGTAAAAAAGCATTAGAATTACATATAAAGGGACCAGCTCTAACTACAGAATTAGATCACAGCCTGTCATCAGCGAGCTCATCCTCTGTTTCACTATTAGTGGTTTCTTAAAGGTCATAGAGCTGGGGGAAAAAAAACGTCAGGTGTAAATAGCAGAAAGGAGTGGTTACATGTCTCTGTTCTGAGGGAAACTGCCTCACCACGAAATTATGCTCTATGAGCTAGTTCTCAATTTTAAAAGACTTTTAAATATTCATAAGCTCTTTCACAGAGATAATCTTCTCCTTCTCAATGCACTTTTCAAAGTGGACAAAACGCCGGTCTGCAAAGATACTCCAGAGCATCAATCACATAAAATAAATCACATAAAATCCCCACATGGACTATTTGAAGAATAAATCAGCCTTGGACTACTATATTTTGATCCTTATCAGCTTCTGATATCTCACTGCACCGTTCCCCTGAGTAACACTCACATGCCCTGTTATCCCACTGTAGTTCACTAACACTGACCTGAGAATTTTAGATTGTTTCCACTGAGAGTCCCGAGCATCACCACTGAGCAATGACAGCAGTATCGATGCAGTCATACTTTAAACTAGGGAAAGTAAGTCTTGGAAACGTGAGGAAATGCTACATGGCACTCGGACAAATGTAAATTATTACTCAAATAATCTATGGTAATCATTCCGAATCATAAGCTCTGGCCTGATCATGAAATGGTTTCATTAGGCATGATTTTCAAGAGTATGATAAGTGTAGAAATTGTTAATCAGTGTACAAAACATAAACACCACATTGTTCTCCACGTAGACCGTTTTGCTTTACAAGTACCGTATACAAATAAAGGTTAAAAGCTTGCAGAGTTTGTAAACCTGTGTGGCAGGCAGGTGTTTGCTCTCCCGATGACATTACTATTTGTAACCACGTTACCCCAAAGAAGAGTTCAGCACGGGCTCTGCCAATGCCAAAGTGTTTGCTGCTTTTTGAAAAACGGGAGCAAAGACCAGAACAAAGCTGATCTGGCAATCACACCGTAGGGAAAAGGGAAACACATCAACCCGTGTCAACTGTCATCCATCCTTATTCCTTATTCATCTGAAGGTTAAGCTCGTTCTTTAACTGTGACCCAAGCCAAATCTGACTTAGCCCTCCAGAAGTGAATGGCTAATTTGCTTTTCCAGAGCACCACACAAAACGCTTTACCTTCAATCATTCTGACCCCATTGCTTGGGAATTAGGGCATTCCTGTGAAGAGCGGGATCAGGGTGAGTTGCACTTTTATAAAGACAAGCTCCACAACAGGAGATAATCGGTGTTGTAAGAGAAGCCCACAATTTTAGCTCAATGCAGCAGGCAGGGGTCTGTGGAGCCGTGTCTGACGTTGCAGCAGATCCCTTTGGAAGATCATAGGATTACTCTACTCTGTGCACGTAAACAACACGGCATTAAACACTCTGCTCCTCCTGGGAGCAAGTGTTGGGGCCGCCCGTTGTGAAGGTGAACGCTGGCAGCAGACAACCACTTAGAGCAGAAGTCACTGGGGAGGAGGGAATGCTTTTAGTGCTAAATGACAACTCTTTTAGAGCTGGACCACCACACAGGGTCATCAACGCTCCCATTTCCTTCGCCACTGACACACCCAACACGGAGCAGGTTACTAAAACTGCAATTAATGTCACTTCTTTTTTTAATCAGGCTTAAAACCAACTAAATATTGGGGGATTTTTTTTGTTTCCTAGGAGAGTATTTTGGGGTATTTTAATCCTCCCTCCACACTAAGTATAGCCTGGTGACCTCAGCAGGAGAGGGTCTGTCCTGCAGCTGATCCAGCAGCTGCCAACAACAGCTGCATGGAGAGGGGAAGCACTTTGGGAATACTGGGATATTGGAATACTGGAAGCGCCCGATATCCAGCCACGTGCTGAGAAAATAACCCAGGAGTAATACTGGGAAATGATTATTTAAAACCTCTCCCAGGGCTTCCCAAGCAGCTCTCCAGGCTCTGCTTGGTAATACTGAATGTTTACAATAACATTAAAAAAGTTTAAATAGTTTATATATATTACATATAAAACACATTAAAATGTATCTTAAAGTGTTTAAATATTTTACGTATGTAAGTATTTTAATAGCATATCTAAGTGTTTTGTATACTACATATAGAACATAGGAAATGTAAAGT
>VWZF01003015.1:40903-87411 GCA_013396755.1 Sclerurus mexicanus
GGCTGGTCGGAAACGAATGGAGGCTGTCGGAAGGGCGGCCGAGGGCGTGGGTGCTGCTGAAGGCGCTCCGTGCTCTGGTTTTCCGCGGCGGGATCCGGAGGTGTCGCCAGGCCGCCCTTGGCGCCCCGGAGAGAAACTGATGAGTGAAGTCATTCCTGAAGTGTGCGTCTGTGTCAAAGTGCACGTCTTCTCCTGGAAGCAGGAATCGGCCGGGTCTTTAGCATGGGTTGCTCATCTCCATTGCTTTCCGTCTCTTTCTGTGCAGGCCCAGACATCCCGGCCGCTGTGGCCCATTGGTGACAGTATTTATCACTTGAGACGTGTGTTCCTTTGCTGTTTACATCAAGTCAGTGCTTAACACACGTGCCACGAAGCTTTCAGTTCTGTGTAACAGCCTTGTCTCTAGCCCAGACAGCAGAGAGCCGGTCCTTTGTCACTCATTTTCTCGCTGGCATCCTGAGGACTGCTCTGCTGCGGGGGCAATTATTTCTGTGTGTCAGTTCCAGTAAGGCTGAGGTATTATCTCGGCCCGGGGCCCTCGGATTTTTGCGGTGGAAAGGGCTTTCCTTTTGCTTTATGGCTTTCTTTCCTCCCTGCGATGTGGTGTGTAATATACCATAATATATCAGCAGCAAAGAAATGTCGTGCAGGTCATATTTTATATTTCAATAACCTTTGTTTTAAGCTTTTATGAAGGTTCTTATTTCCTTGTTTTGAAAGGAAAGGACTCAGTTCTTTACAATCCAGAGATAGTTAAGATGCAGTTTAACTGTAACTAGAAAGGGATGGACAGCTTTTAGCTCTGCTGAGTTACTTTTGCTGGCTAAACACAACCGGTCTGTTTGAACTCCGTGTTCTGTGCTGTTCCTCCTTGACCCCCTGTGCTGTCCCACAGCTCCCGGTGCAGCTGGCAGAGGGGAATGGCTGTGAGAGCCTGTGGCTTGATCATCTACAGGAGGCTGCAGCCAGCACCGCCCTCTAAGGCTGCCGACAGCATCGAGTACCTGCTGCTGCAGACATCCTACGGCACCCACCACTGGACCCCGCCCAAAGGTGATGTTTGCTCTGCTAGCACACTTGGTGTGACACTGCAGGCTGGACTTTGGCTGCTGAGCTCAGCTTAGCAGGGCAGGTTACCAGTTCAGAGCAGCTGCTGATTGTGCTGTTTGTCTGATGGTGCTGCTCCTGCAGCTGAGGGGGGAGTTTTGAGGGTGAGGTCCTTTGCAGGTTGTGGCTGTATAAAGTGTTGGGCACGACTGATTTGGGTTGCGGATCACACACAGTTGTGCTCCTCAGGTGTCTGATGCTTCTGGAACACGACTGAGGTAGCAAGTGAATTTTTTACCTTCTTGCTCGGGTCTAATCCTCTGTCAGGTACCACTGGCCATGTTGTTTGTCCCACGTATAAACAGAAAGGTCACAGTCTGCAGGAAGGCAAACTAAAATCTGCAATGGTACACTTTAGAACACCTTTCTTAGAAGATGCAGGAATTTAACTCCGGGCCATGACTGATAAAAATCACATGCCTAATGCAGTAGAGAAGCACAGATAAGGTTAATTCTGCTGTCAGGCATCTTCACCTAAGCCATCAGTGCCCATCGGTGAGGCCCCAAAGCAGAAGACCAGCCCTGTGCTCCAGGACACAGCAGCACCTCCTCTGTAAAGACATGTGGCAGATCCAGTGTTTGGTAGGATATTCTCATAGCCCTGGTACCAGGAAAAGTGCAGCACAGAAGTACTTCAGGTTCCCTGCAGATCTTACATGCTGGCTTTTGCCCTCTGAGATTTCTTCCTGATGCTTTTTACTTCTCATTTTGTAAAATGCAGTGCTCTTAAAGCCTAGTGCAGCAGTTTGTAAACAGGACTTTGCAAGCTGGGGAAAAAACATCTTGTAACACGATCAACTACACTCTCCTATTAAGGGAAAGAACAAAACTTTCCAAACCTCCCCCTTTGTCCATTTCACCAAAAGCCTAAGGGAGTTGAGTTTGCAGCCTACTGGAAAGCTAAAAAACATCTGCTGGGACATGATTGATTGTTGTGAGAAGAGACCCACGTGGAAAAGGCTCCCTGGGAACACAGTATTTCTGGACAAGCAATTGAAACTACTTGTAGGCATCTTGGTAGGGAGTTGTCTTGTGGGCTTGCATCTCACACACTCAGAATCACAGAACCATTGAACTGATTGGGTTGGGAAGGACCTTTAAAAGTCACCTGGTCCAACCACCCTGCAGTGAGCAGGGATGTCTTCAGCTAGAGCAGGTTGCTCAGAGCCCATCCAGCCTGGCCTTGAATGTTTTCAGGGATGGGGTTTCCACCACCTCTCTGGGCAGCCTGTGCCAGTGTTTCACCACTCTCGTAAAAGAGCCTGAATCTGCCCTGGTTTAGATGAAAAGCAGGAGCACTTGTCTTGTTGCTCCAGTTGCTGTTCAAAAGTCTGTCCTCATCTTTCTTACAAACCAGCACCCTTTAAACACTGGAAGGGGCTCTAAGGTCTACCCAGAGTCTTCTCTTCTCCTGGCTGAACAACCCTGGCTCTCTCAGCCTGTCTCCAAAGCAGAGGTGCTCCAGCCCTGATAAGCTTGGCTTCCTCTGGACGTCAATGCTCTTCCCATGCTGCGGATCCCAGAGCTGGATGCAGCACCCTAGGTGGGGTCTCACCAGAGCAGAGGGGCAGAATCCCCTCCCTCAACATACTGCTTAAAGTTTTGGAGATCCAAAAGCTACACAAGAAAGCCACAATCCAGTGTCAGCCTGTAATAGTAGCTTGGTATGGATTTGGGGGCAATAAATGAAGAAGAGCTATGAAGTCATACAGTATCTATGATGGTATCTATGAGTGGTCTTCAAAGACAGCCCCAGGATGTATGTGATGCAGTAACATAACTTGTATGTGATGTTGACATAGACTCAGCGTGGCAGGAGCCAGAAGGAGAAGTTGTAATTATCTTTCTGAGCACACACAAAAGGCAGTTTACAGCTACAGCTGTACCTTGTTGTTTTAAAAGTTCCATAAGCAGCTGCAGACCTATGGAATTAAAATGGACTTGCTTGGATCTCCCCCCCGTGAACCTTATCAGCCTCATCTCTGAACTCATCTAGAACTGTGACTTTGCTCTATCCAAAGCTGATGGGAAGGGAAAGGGATGTGGGGTTCATTCTGCTCCTCAAGATATCGAAACTGCATCAGTGGAAACAGCTGGGAGGATTTGACAGCTGTGATGTGAGGTGCTGCCAGTGGTCCTTTTTCTGCCTATCACATGAACTGTACAACTTGGAGCTTAGACTTGAGGTTATCAACAGATATCAACATCAGATAATGTTTTCTGCATAGTTACTGCTTGAGAGAGAAGCGTATTTTACATTTGAGATGATGTCATGTTGTATGTTTAAACTTCTGATACACAGACAAAGAGTGAGTGAGATGTGTTGCTAAAGCAAAACAAACTTCCCACATACCCCAAGTGTACTAAAGGATGGCTGTGGGCACTTGGGACCTGAGGAAAGATTCATTTCTGTAATCAAATGATGGCTATTTGTTGCCAGCTGCACAAAAAAATAGAGTGACACCACGGGCAAAATAAGACTTAAATTTTTTTTCTCCTCTTGAAACCTCCCAGCTCCTGCTATGTTGCTTTTTTAAGGTCTTGCTTGGCTTGTTCTATTTATGTTCTGGTCCGGAGCCTTCATGAGAAAACCAAATCTGACATTTCTCAACAGAAGTACAAATGGCTGGGGATGTGTTATATTTATCCATTGTTTTTAGTGGCACCTCTCGTTCTGAGCAACGTAAAATAAATGGTGTGTCGTAGGAGAACCACGCAGCTGGTGAAGGGACTGGGTCTGAGGATTGCTGCATTCCATGTGGGGGAATATGGAAGAGAAATAACAAACCCCTGACAGCCTAAATGAAAACCACCTTTTAAATGGCATTTGTTGGTGCCTGCTCCCGTTGTTTCTGGGCTGTTGGCACAAGTAAGAGTTTTGCAGAGTTGAGCCTTAAGCTTATGTGGGAGGACCGGGTTGAGTGAGCATTGGGACTCTTGCAGATGAGTGGTCTCTCCTCTAACTGGATGAAGGAAAAACATTTATGAGGGACTCAGTCCTCATTATAATGTAAGGTGGAACACTTCAGGTGTAAAGTGCTCCAGAAGAGGAGAGGAGGACTGGGAGGAAAAGGTGTCTAGTGCTCAGAGGCCACTGGGAGCTCAGAAGATGTGGGATAAACAATCATCCTAAAAGCCACAAGGCAAAGACAAATCAAGGCATAAGACCTGGAAAAGCAATCTCTGTGCTCCAATTTTAATTCCATCCCATATCAGCCACAGTGTGCTCCCATCTCTGTCTCCCGGGGTTTCCCCGTTGCCAGCTGAGTGAAATCTGAGTTTCCTTCTCAAGGACTGACTTTTGTTCACCCTCTTGACAGGCCACGTGGACCCAGGGGAGGATGACCTGCAGACAGCCTTCCGGGAGACGCAGGAGGAGGCTGGTCTGCAGCCCAGCCAGCTCACCCTCGTGGAGGGCTACAAGAAGGAGTTGCACTACCCTGTGCATGGCAAGCCCAAGACTGTCGTGTACTGGCTGGCAGAAGTGAAGGACTGTGACACAGAAATCAAGCTGTCGGAGGAGCACCAAGCTTTCCAGTGGCTGAAGCTGGAGGATGCTTGCAAATTTGCAGAATACGAGGACATGCAGGCAATGCTGAAAGAAGTGCATCAGTTTCTCTGCTCCAAAGAATGAGTGCTTCTGTGAGGCATAGAAAAAAATGGCCTGGGTTTCTTCTGGGTTTTTTGTTTGTGGTTGGTTGGGGTTTTTTTTAAATTAGAGGAAGAGCTAAATGGCTGCAGAAGTGTAGATTTCTTTTTTAAATCTCTAGAAATTCAGTGAAGATACATGGAGCTTTTAAAGAGCTTGTGCTTTTTGCCTCCCCTAGCTAACACAAAAAAGTGTGATCTGATTGAAACATGAGCCGGAGTTGTCTGAATTGAAACCCAGAGCTAACAAAGACTTTCTCTGTCCCTGTCTCATTTTCTTCCCTTTTTTCTTTCCTTTTTTTCCCCCCTCCCTTGAAGCGCTGAACAACCACAGGTCTTTTTGAAAAATCAAACACTTGATAAATCTTGACTTGCTGATGTAGAGCTACAGAGTTGAGAAAATGAGCATATGGAGATTTTTAATAACAAAAGTCTTACTGCAGAAGCCGCACCTTGCATTTCAAATGAGGAAGCAGTAGTTCTGTTCCCAACTCCTCCACTGACATGCTGTGATCACTTGTCAAATCATTTCAGGCCTTGTTTGTTCGTATCATGAATTTATGTACATCCCTAATGTACTGTTATGAGAGCATTTTCGATCCAAAGAGTCTTAGTAAACAGTGGAGGTACAGTATTTAAGTGGTAAACCTCAAGTTGTTTGGCCTCTTTCTTTTCATTTTTTGATCTTTAAGAGGCGTCTGAGCCATCCATTTTTCAGGGGGTTGCTAAAGGGAAATCTGTGTGGTTAATACATGTTCTGCACAAGATATTTAAGCTTATGTGCAATCTTGTGTCTGTTTAATATTATCCATGAGTGGCTGCAGCCACTCATCTTTTGGTGCAGTATCCATTAATAATGTTAGTACCAGTGTGACAGGAGTGTCTTGCTCATCACTCTGTTACCATCCTGTGGAGTGATTTATAAAATCCTTATAGTACGTATCTTTTTTTTTCTGTTTTGTATATATATACACACACAGAAAAGGATGCACTCTGAGGAGGTTTTTATGCAGATATATATATCTATACACACACACATAAACAACTTCAATGCTTCTCCACTTTACAGTCAAGTTTTATTTTGATTATGAACACTGTTCAGAAGCATTTCATTCAGGTGGTGGCAGAGAGTGGAAGGACACAGGTTGTGCAATTGCTCTGAGTGTTTCTCTCCTAACTTCAGAACCAGAGGGTGGAAGGTGTCTCCCACTGTCACCACGTCCAGCCCCGAGGCAGAATCAGCTATTTTGGAGTCTTTCCTGATGTATGTTTGGCTAACATGGTATTTAAGACCTCCCCTGATGAAGACTCACACCTTCAGTTCCTCTGTCCATACGTGGCAACATTTGGTCTCTAGCATCTAATGTAGGTAAACCAGTGAGGAATAACTAAAAGATAACAACCAGTAAAAGACAGGGTGACAGAAAAGAGTTAAACGCCTGTGCTGCTTCAGTCTTGTTTTTTCATTATTCTTTGAGCTACCATTTAATCAGTGCTGTGTGAACAGAGGTGTGGCTGCCTTCATGTTTATGAGCAATATTAGCATATTAAGTAGGAGTTACAGAGAGTCATTAACAAGTCGTTGGTTCTGCCCATTCAGCAGTAATGAACACGTGAACTTGTTGCTTTGGAAAGCACTACATGAGCTGAACTCCAAGTCAGTATTTCCCTTTTAGTGGCATTGCTTACACGGTGTTCCTGCAGTGTGTCAGGGTTTTGGAGGGTGACCACTGGTGTGCACAGTAAGGTGATGCGCTCCTTGGACAAAATTTCAAAGGCAGGCATCTTAACTGTGGTAGAAACAGGTACAAGGGATGTAACTCTGATAGATGGTGAGGCACTTTCTGTGCATTTTGATATAGTTACATACAGAATGCATCCCCACAGGTTTTGTGAGTAAAATGATGCTTGCACATTTGGAACCTTGGCCCCAAAGTCTTTGAATTTGTTTTAAAGTGGAAACATTGGAAAGTCAGAATTTAACTCTGATTCTTGCTTGTGTTCATTGCTTACTGGTGAAAAAAGAATTCTGCCTGTGTCTAGTAGTAAGATATTTTCCCAACGATTGTCTGAGAAACCCTCCAGTAAATAACTATGGAATAATATGCCTGGGGAAGACATTTATTTCTGACCTCTATGGTTTTATGCCCGGAACCAATAGAGCATGTATTTTCTTTCTTGAGACCAGTTAAGTTTTTGCTTATAATAGTATCTTTTGGCAGTACATTTTTTACCAGGCTGTGGATCTATGTTTAAAAAGAAAAATTAAAAAACCCTCCCAAAACAGACTTTAAATTCCCCAGATGGACCTCATTTCTGCCATACATTAAATAAAATCAAACTAGAGAAGTCCAGGCTACACTAAAATAGGGGAACAACCTAATTTAGATAAAGTGAAAAGCATTGTTCTAGTAAGAGACATGAGGATATGATTTCCCTTGCTCTACTGAACAAATACACTGACACAGCTCATATTTGTAATTTCCTGGTGTTGGTATCTCTTTCTCCAAATAACTCCTCACGTACAGCCATGATGACATCATTTCAGAAATCAGAAGAAAAGCATAAATTTGTGAGTATTAGGAAAGCACTAAGGCATTGCAAGTTTCACTGAGAAAGGAACAGAATTGATTGTGACAGTCACAGGTAATTAAGCACAAACAAGACGTGTGAAGGCTGAAAACGGTGTCTTACTCCTGTCTAGGAAAAGAAACTATATTCCTGCTCTGATGGGAGCAGTAAATCTGTTCACTGACTATTCCATGTGATTATAGGAAATCAGAGACTGAAGCTGGTATAAAGTGGCTCTATATGCAATATCCCCAACAAGCATAACCAGCATTACTTGCCAGTCTGTATAATAAAAGAGTGTGTGTTTTAATAAGGTTTAATACATGGAAATATTTGGAGAGGCACATGCTCTCTCTGCAGGCCTCTTGTAGACATGCAGAGAGGACAGTGAAGTGCTACCTTTTAACTTAGAAAAATGACTTGCTGTTACTTAATTGACGACTTAGTGGGAGTGAGTATTTTGGCAGATATCTGGAGGAGACTAATTTTTTGAGTCCTGAAGGTAGTGCTTATTATATTCTCATACTAATATAACTGACAGCCTCCTGTGCCTGCTGGCAGCTAGTTCTATCCTTAAAAGAATTTAAGTATCATCAGGACTTGTGTTTTTTACCTTAGACCTTGTCTTCAAAGGTTTACTTTCTCATATGCTCAGTAATCTTGAATTTTGGTTCGATGGGCAGTTGCAGCTGGCGAAAGTCTCAGCTTCATTTAGGTAAACCTGGGGTTTGTTACGGGTTAGGGCAGCTCTGGAATTGCTAAGCAGCATGTGCCTGTACAAACCAAACAATCTACTCTGCTTGCTTCAACCTTGTGCTGTGCAAGGAGATTGTACTGAAGCGTTTAAAAAAACAAACAAACACAAAAACAACCCCAAATGGTGGTTACTGTCAAAACAGCACGGGTAGGGAGGAGGGCGGCTGTGGTGGCATTCTTCCCAGTGGGAAGAGTGACATGGGATGGAACAACAGCTCTGCTGCTTCGAGGCTAGTCCATTTGATAGCTGACATTATCGAAAAGAGGAGTGACAGTCCCATCTTTCCACTCGATGAGGATCTCTCCGCGCCTCAGGGAAGGGGAGCGGGAGGGTGGAAGGTATGGCTGGGGACCCCTTCGCAAGGGAGTCGGCTCCTGCAGGTCAGCTTTGCTGCTGTTGGCTGGGGAGCTCTTCAGAGCAGAGAGGATTTTCTTCTTCCTAGGAGGAGAGAGAAGAGCGTACGTAACTGCACCTGCCTGTCCCTTGGTGGCTTTGCTGGGGCAGCAGCTGTGATGCCACATCCCTCAAGGTGGTGTGAGCTGGGCAGGAGAGGAGGAGCCAGCATTAGCTGGCTGCATTTGGATGGGTTAGGGAGTGGGATGGATGAACTGAGTGGCAGAGAGGAGGGACCACCAAGGGTGACATCACTGGTGAGCAGACCCATCTGCTGAGAGCCAGAGACTTCAGGTGTGAGATGGAGAAGGGCAGTGCCAAGAGCAAGACTTTTTGTTTTGGAATGCTGGAGTTTTGTTTGAACATGCTATTCCTGGCGACCAACCAGACCTGAAACTTACTTGTTGTAGTGAACATTAAGTGTCAGTATTATTAATCCCAGTATGAATGCCAAGGGGCTGAGGACCAGCATGGCTGTCTTCCAGTTGGTGCCTGAAAGGTATCATAGAAAGCATCATGTGTTTGCTGTACCTACCCCTGTTCTTCTGCAATAGCCACAATTGCCACCAAAAAAAATCACCTGTAACGTCCCTGAAGACTGGCAGATACCAGGAAAAGTGCTTTGTCTACAAGATCAGCCTCTTACAGCTGCTTTGCACTACACAGCATCCCTCTATTGGAACTGTCCACAAAAGGTTTTCTTTTTGGCTATGAAGACAATAACTATTGATGCTTCTCCTCTCTGCAGCTTTCTGATACAAAGTGAGAAGGGCTCAGAGAAGGCAGCACTGTTAGTAGGTGTCTACTTCTGATGAGCTGAAACAAAACACTTGCATGTTTTTACTCACTTTTTTAACTCCAGGCCTGTGAAGATTTGTTTAATCTTTAAAAAGAGTCTTCCTGACAGATTATTTGGTGGCCTCATTCCCTAATGAGCATCCTCCAGCAGTACCCAAGTGAATGTAGCTCTGTTGTGGTGGGAAGGACAGGGGCACTGATGAACCTTCATCTACCTGGACCCTTCCTCCTCTGGCCAATCCCTGGACCTACCTGCAAGCCTGGCCGCACTGTTTTTCGCTCGATTTCCATGCTTCTTAGAGTGAGTGTGGGATACATCTAGGGGAAGAAGTGGAGAGACTCAGATTAGCAACTTCCAGTTGGACCAAAGGAAATTACAAATTCCTCCCGGGGCTGCACTGTAACCACAAATCCCCTTTGTATGACCCCAGGAAGTGAAGTGAAGAAGTGAAAACTATTCTTGGTGTTCCCCAGCCACAGGTATTTGTTGCTCCTAAAACATCCGATGTCTGTCTCTCCAGGTTAATGCTGTGACCATATCACTGGACTGCGCTTGGCAAGGGGAACACTTCAGCACGTGGTATGAAAGCACTCAGTGGCACACAGGGAAGTTCTTCAGAAGTCCCCAGGTGCTTAGCGCCACTGAAAACAAGTAACCTCTAAATCTGCCCACACTTCCCTTCCCGCTGTTGTCACATATGCATTCAGAAGAGTGCTCACCCTCGCTTGCTGGGAGCTCTGCCTGTTTGGTCCTCGCTGGAGACACTGTGCTGTTCAATTTGTTAGCCAGAGGTGGGTCAGTCAAGCTCACAGAAGACTCTCTGTCCACGACATCGATCTTTGATGAATCAATGGTTTTAGCTTGGAAGAAGATAAAGCAAAGATCTGTGTGATTATCATTTACTTTTTGTACAGGAACCTGGATGTGCTCCGTACCCAGCAAGGAAAGGAAACACATCCCTGCTGTTCTGCCCTGCAAGGCAAACAGGATGTGGTGCAGCAGGGATCACCTCCTCCTGTGCATCAGGGGCTTCCAGTTCTTACAGATTTTAAAGATGAAATTAACATCTCGAGACTGGGTGAACAACCAAAGCAGAGCTTGTTTTCTGGTGGTAAGTATGATCGTTGGTCTGAAAAGTATGAGTGCAACTCCAGCTGTTAAAGGATGACATGAGGAAGAGGCAAGTGGAAGAATCACAATTATCACCAATACTACAGATGAAAAAATGGGATCAAAAGGGTGCTAAGCAGTCCATAGCTCTTGCAAGGCTCAATGACTTCCTTTGCCTTCCAGTCCTACCGCAGAAGTAGGGTATGTGGGGAAGAAGCAGAAGCTAGAGCAGGGGCTGTGGGAATTCTTGGGGCAGCAATTCACTCCTCTCCTGCATTGATTTGTGTGTCAGGATCAAGAAACCTGTGCCTTCAGGGCTCCCTGCTGCCCGTGATTGCCCTGTGGCACGATCCACAGTTACACAGGTATGATTCATTGAGTGAATAACCCATCAAAGTGGAAGTTATCTGCCAGCTGTCAGCTGAAACTTGGATCAGAAGTGCCTAAACAAACACACAGGGCTTTGATGTTGTTACTGAGTGGCCAGGGGTTCCCTCCAGTAGACTGAACCATGCGATTGATCGGGTAATTATGAGTTTGCAGGACACACACTAACTGGCACAACCTGATTCAAAGCCTGCTCTGTGTTTACCCTCACAGCCTTATTTGGGGATCCTGGCTCTGAGGCAGCCCTGGGCTGCCAGGAACAGTGCCTTGGGGAATGCAAACGCCCTTTTCACATGCCTTTTTCCCATATCTTAAATGTTCCACGCATTTCCTACCCTATATTTAGCTGGCCTATTATGGTATCTAATTTGTATGGTCCATATTTAACTTCATGTTAAACAAGCACTACTTGTGACTACTGTGATAATTACGTGTTAACCTTCTAGCTGGCTAATTAAAAACCTTGGGGCAGAAAAAGGCTACCTTATCTTGACAGGGCAGCCTAAACAGCTAATGTATCTCTTTTTATTCAAATTACAGCTTCTTTGTGTCAAAAGGTTATACTCATAATCCCATCTGCTTGTGCTAACCAGATTCATCACATTTTCTCTTCACTCATTTCTACAAAGCTCAAAATCTCTTTGGGGCCATCAACCTTAAGGTAAGGGATAGCCTCCTGTAAGGGAAATAATTTCCCCTCAGGAAGGTTGTGAACCTCATCACCTACAGAGAGGACAAACACAGAAAAGCCACTAAAAATGCCAGCTCTTTTCTGGGGCCTGGAGCGGAAGAAAGGAGAGGACGAGGGGAGGAATTGAGTGTGATTTTCAGGTCTCAGTTCTGCACACAACTTTACAAGAAAAGTCCTGAAACAACTCTCTTTGCAGAAGGGATTAAAGGAAAGGGGGGAACAGAGTGCAGCATGAATTATCAGTGGTCAGCAGTGGGCTTCACTGGGCATGTGACAAATGATGACAGTCACAATGCACTGCAGTGACCATGCCTGGTGTCTTTTAGCCTCTTGTCCAACACCTAAAAACATGACAGGAACAGGGTGTCTGCCCTTTTTATGTCCAGTCAAAGCAGAGTCTAGTGAACACTCATGAAGGGGGAGATTAAGTTCTCTTAGCAAAGATCAAGGCTATAAAACTGATAATATAAACCAGATTTTTTTATCATTTTTTGTGTCATCTAGAATTTCTTAGTGCAAAGGAAGAGCAGCACACTACCTCCCCGTACTTGCTGTGTTCACTAGTCTCTTTATGGTTACATCAGGCGCCAGGAGCAAGGTTCTCTTCTGAGGATCATGAGGACATGGAATGAAAGTTAGAACTGTGGTTTCATTAGTGAAAAGTGCATTGTTGGGAGGAGATAACTACCTTCAGAAACTGAAGCAGCAATTTCTCATTCCAAATATAGCTGCTTCTCAATAATTCATAGAAGTTTAAAAAAGGTTTTCAGCTGCCTTCAGTTGTCTTGTTATCAAAAGTGACATCCCAAAGTACCAAAAGCCCTTTAAAAATCTAAAGCACCTGAGTTTGTGGGACTGCCTTGGTTGTTCTGGGCTTGGGAGGCTCAAGCAATTTCACCTATTACTAGCCGTGGGCACCTGAAATATTTGCCTGTCATCAGAAGTGCAGCTGGGGTTTAGAGACCTGACCCAGTAAGGTGCTGTGTGCTTTCTGGAAAACGCTGAACAGCAGCTGCTGGGGAGGCCAGTGGTACCAGGTGGGGCTGAGCCAGAGCCCTGTGGGATCTGTCCAGCTGGGGCCAAGGAGAACAAGAGTTAGGATGATGGGTGCAAGCCCAGTGTTAGGTGGCTTGGGTGACATGTAAGTTAGATGTTATCTGATGCTGAATCTACCTCATCTTACTTTCATAGATCCACACAGGTGTGTCTACAGCTTGTTGTGCTGTCCGGGCAGCAGCACAGATGGTCTCGTCTGCTAAAGTCTTCCACCTGCTGAGTTTGTCCTTCCCTCTGGAGACAAAGACCTTGTGGCCTCCTTCCTGGGTGCTGAGGTGGAAGCCCAAGCTCTGCAGAGTCAGGTGTCCCTTCTTGCTGCAAGACCATGCCTGGCGTTCCCAGTCCCCGCAGGGCTCCAGCTTGACCAGAGCGTTCTCCCGCATCCTGTGGGCTGACAGGCACTGCTTCGTCTGGAGGCTGACGACAGCCCTGGTGTCGGGGTCCCAGCCCCACTGCTGCTGCGGGGAGTGTGCCTTGCAGCTGGTCAGGCTGATGCTGTGGGTGTGCTGGTGGTGGGAGACACGGATGCACTTCTCCAGCCGGGTGTTCCGTATGAGGAAGCCTTGCCCCTCTGCTACTGCGGTACAATCAGAGCAGGGTTTAGAGCTGTGCGCGCCCCAGGCAAACACCTCTTCTCAGCACCAGGCATTCTAAGTGCTCTGAGGCAGGGGAGACGTAACCCACCAGTCCTCTCCTGGGTGGGCATGCCCGGATAAACAGTTCCCACAGCTTCCTAATTCCCCGGAATTGCATTTCTTTAAAATAAGGAGTGTGCAAATAGCCCCAAGCAATGCTAGAGAAAAATAACAGCCCATGTAACCGTAACGGGGAAAACTTACCATCCTTCCAACCTGAAAAATTGTAGGATTTTATTAATTACCTGCCTATATACACTTAATTCAGTATTTCAGCTGCTTTAGTTAGGTACCCATCCTTCCCTCACTCCAAAATAACTCGATGGTATGGGGGTTTTTTTGCCCTTACCCAGGTCAAATCTTTCTTATAAAAAAAATAATTGAAATTCCCTCATGCTATTCACCTGGGGCCAGCTAGTCCACCTTGGGCTACACTTTCCATTAAATGGCTTCTGGTGGTGTTAAAGCAGTGCTGGGATAAAACTATTTCCTATCAGAAATGTGTAAGTACTTGGCTGACACAGCTCAGATAAGCAAGGAAGTTATCTTGTATTTAACGCCCCTGACTTTGGTCCATGCACCCCAGGCATGAAGGTACCACTTTCAACAACCCTGTTGTAAGAGAGAGACATTACAGCCATCCCACAGCAAACACACAATTTGAAGCAATTTCTGTAATTGCACGTTGCTTTTAAGAGCAGAAGATCCCAACATCTCAGATGACTTAGGGTGGATGCCATCATGTTAGCTGGACAATTGCCCCTGTTTTCAGTATAAAATCATCAGGTGTGGCCTGTGAACATCCTGAGCAAAATGTTAAATGCCAAACCATCCCTCACTGATGCGGGTGTACCTTCTGCTGTGTACTTTATGCCTAAGACAGAGGGATAGAAATGGAAGTTTCAAGTTTTCTGAACATTCTGCTAACCTTTTTATTGCAATTAACACATGGTGACTCCCAGCTTTTGCAGTGACTTTTTCCCATTTTCCCCAGCAGCCAGAGTTGTAAAAGCCCCATCAGCAAACTGTACTGAGCATAAAGAGTAAGAGGACACTGAAAAGTGACGTTAAACAAGAACACTGATGTTTATCTAAACTGTTTCTGCAGAGTTTCCCTTCCCAAAGCAAAGAACAATACTTTTGCCTGATAGCAAGAATTTGGCTCAGTACCTGAAAAAATAAGTGAGAGTATAAACAGAAGCCGGTACACAATACCAGGGGTATAAACAATCACTTAAGAGAGCTCTTGTGTTTTTCTCTCAGGAAATTCTAGTGCTCTGCTAGGCTAATAGTACCTGGGGGCTGCTAAATCAGAAACAGATCAGGGCTTTCTGCTGGTCCTGGATACCTGGGGAGAGGCAGCCAGAAACCACAGTACTACTGCACCAGCTCTGAGGTGAGGATGGATGTGTCTGCACTGGAATATTGAGTTTCATGGACCTGTGATAGCCACCGACCCACATAATTCCTGCTGAGCCAATGTGCCCAAATGGAAATTAAATTTCTGGGCTCCCTGTGGACAGCTCGTGAGCCCTGTCCTCTTTAACCCTTCTTGGGGCCTGGGTGGAGGTAAAGTATTTAATGCACTTTGGATTTGAGTTTCTGCCAGTTTCAAAAGGCAGGAGAATTATCTCATATATAATCTCCCATAATCTTTAGAGAATTGAAATGGATGAATACAATCCCACCACCAGCCCACCCCTGGTGTTTTTCCATAGCATCTGGAATCCAGGATTCTCACCCCTTAGCGTCAGCTTAAATGTGAGAAACCCATTCCCAAAAAAGTGATTTGAGAGCTGCATAAAGATGCAATGGCAATATGACAGCTGTTCTGGGTCAGATAAAACACCTGCTGAGCCCAGGATCCTGTATCCAGTGCTGGCGTTTGCTAGTAGAGGAAGAGGGTAGGAATGAGACAAGTGAAGAGCTCATTCAAGACAGCAAGGATGCCAGTGCCTCCTTCCAAAAATCACAGAATTGTCAGGGTCGGAAGGGATCTCTGAACATCATCCAGTCCCCCTGCCAAGGCAGGGTAACCTGGGCTAGGGGACACAGGAACCTGTCTAGATGGAGTTTGAATGTCTCCAGAGGGGGAGATTCCACAACCTCCCTGGGCAGCCTGTTCCAGTGGTCTGTATGAACTAATTCAGAGAGCATCACTCGGCATTTATGCTTAAAATGCTTTTTCCCTACGTACACTGCATTGCATTTTTCAGCTCAGAAGTTAAAAAAACCCAAGATTTCTTCACTCAGTTAGTATTATGAGCTCCTTCAGCAGCTCCACACAGTCAACCTCAGTTTTTATTATTCTCAACAGTTTTGTGGCATCAGCAAATTTAATCACTTCATTGCTCACCCCTTTTGATCTTTGTCAGTGCTTGCCAATACCTTCACTCTGCTGTCACCATTGTCAATTTATTCCACCTCTTTGTTCCAACCTGTGGGCTAAACCTCTCTCTTACTCTGTGAGACTGGAGTTTCTTAAGGGCCTTTGTGGCAGAATCTTATCAAAAAGCCTTTTGCAAACACAATCACAAAGTCTTGGTCAGCTCACCACATTTAAGTGCTCATTGATGCCCACGTGGATACCAAACACCCCCGTTACAAAAGCTGCCTTGACTTTTCTCGTATTTATTGCTTTAAATAAAAGTTCACATACTCCTTAGAAGTTTCTGGACTGGTCATTTGCCACAGAATTATTTATGATTTTTTGTCCTCCTGAAGCTTCCTCTGTTGCCAGTTTTGTTTGACAAACTGCAGAGAGTGACTGCCTGACCATGTCTGAAGTGACCACTGGAGCCAGTAATCCATTCAGCCTTTCTACACTGCCCTACTTTTGCTTGCTGTTCTTATATTTATGTCAGCTATTTATTAACCTCTTTACCCCCACCAAGTTCCTACTTAAGATATGTTTGAAAATTTCTGTTGGCAGTTTTTATGTGCTCTCTCTAGGTTGCTCATCTAAGTCTTTTTCTTGTATCTTTTATTACAGGTTTTATTATTAAACATGCCAGAATCTCTGCTGCTTTTTCTTTTCCTTGCTTGGCAATGACTGTCCTTTTGAAAGTTTTGTGTATTTTCATTACATTTTAAAGACTGTTGCTGTTTAAGCCAGCCAGCAAGTATGTGTTTTGCTCTCTGTGTACAGCCTCTGATGTTTCATGTTCCCCTCTAAAGAATTGCCCCACATGCCCCACAGAGTCACAAAGGATAGACCCACAATTAAAGCTGGAGTATGTTTAATTTGAGATGCATCAGGCACTAAGAATCTTTACTCAGGAGGCAAAATGACATTCTTTTTCCCAACATTGCCAAGTCTCACTGTCCAGTGGTCTGGCAAATAAGGCATCAGCCCTAGCATTTTAGGAATGTTAACCTGGAGCAACTAGAGCATCCAATGTACTCCCTGAGGATGGGACTCAGAGTCTCTGGAAAATGCCAACCTTACTCACAGAGCTCAAGTAGATGCCTGCTTTGAGCTGCTCATACTTAAACACTTTGACCTCTTTGTATTTTTAGGTACAAAACAAACAATTTCTGGCAAGGGTCTTGATGCCAGCTCATTTGCGCTATGATACTGCCATTCTGTCTGGTTACAGGATAGAAAAGCAAGCAAATATAGTCCCCTGCTTCCCTGCAGCATGGCCACCCTTGGGACATAATGTTCCATGTAGGATTAGGAGCAAAACCCATGAAACGTTCCTAATTAAGGTAATGCCACCAGGAAAGCCTTGGTTACCAGTAATCCCAGTGTGGCTGGGAAAGTTTCTGCTGTCTCTGGGCTTTTCTGCTGTTTCTGTGTTGGCTTGATGGGAGACATTTGCAAATTGTTTGGGGTGGGTTGTCTGCTCTAAAGGCTCTGCAGAGGGAAGTAAGTCAGAGCTGAGGAAGCACAGGTTCCCAAAACACTCCAGGTCACCCAGGAATCTCAGCATTGGCTTTGGCCTCTTTTGTCCTTCCTGGTGAAGTTCCTAACACTTGGGAAAGTCCTTTAGTTAGCTCAAATTGTCTTTGCCCAGTGGGTGTTTTGTTTTCTGTAGAGAGAAGATGTGTGCTGAGCCACAGTCAGGAATTTACCTTTTCCTGCCTCTACCTATCTCCAAAGACACATATTCATCTGCATCAGCCATGGCACCTCTCACAGGGGCTGCCTTGTGGGGACACCTCACAGCCCAGAAGAGCTCCCAAATTTGCCTCTTCTTGGCTACCATCATATGACAGCAGCTCATCCCAAGTCACCCAGGCCATGGCCACAGTGGCTGGGAGAAACCACCCAAAATGAGCACAGCCCCCCACCACGGCTGAGAAACCTTGGGTCCAGCAGGACCACAGCCTGACTTAGTGGTGAGGTAAGCCAGAGTTTCCTGCTCATGTTACTCTGCCTCTCCTCCTCCCTCTGCAGCAGGTCATGTCTCCTCTACGGAACATACACGAATGGAGATGGACCCACACAGTTCTCATACGGATCATGGATGTGTTTGTCTCCTTGCATAACTCCCCTGAATATAAGCTCTCCCAGGATTTAGGGTCTCCCTGCCTTCTTGGACTTTTGTAGTGGTTCAAAGAGCATCAGATGGGAAGAAGCTTTGGAAGACACACATCCACCCAATTTGCCCTGGTAGCAATGCTAGTCTCTGCCCTGGCTCTAAAAAGAGTTGCAAGGACTTCACCTCCTACTAAAAATGACTCCAGCTCCTACCAGAACTAGCTCCAGCCCAAAAGAAGAAAAGTTTAACCAGAGAATGTGGGGAAAGCCATCCTTAGCTGCACAGATGCTATGGGAATGGGGACAACCACTCCCTACACTGGTACTAATTATGGAACTACTGGTACTACTCCCTTCAGGCAAAGATACAAAGGAGGTGATGCCGTAGCAGAACAGGGAAGTTCCCAGGTAAGGCAGGAAGGCTCCCTGTGCAGATGTTGCTCAGTGCAAGGCATTGCTCTGTTTGCTCACTTGCAGGAACATTACACTGACTCAGACTGAGGCAAGCAGCTTGATCTGCTGCCAGGTATGGACAAACAGGACCAGTGAGCAGGAGCAGAGCTGAATGCAGCCCACCAGTAAATCCTTCACATGGAAACATCTCCTTCCATCCACGGGAGCAAGCCCCTGTCTGCTGCCTCTGCAGGACTCTAGCCCAGAGCTATGGGATGAAGAAATTGAAAACAGCTGGAAGGCACTTGCTGCCCTAAGAGAAGTGTGGTGAATGTGTTTGGTCAAAGACAGGAAGCCCAGACGTGCAGAAGGAAGTGGCGAAACTGGCACTCTGTTTTCTGTTTTTGTAACCAAGACCAGCATGGCAGGAGGTGAGATTAGGTATTTTTTGCAAAACTGGCTGTTGAGTGGAACCAAAATTTGCTTTATTTTGCTCTGGTCCTTCCTCAGCCTCCAACTGTGCTTGCTTGGATGTCAAATTTAGAGACACAAATGTCCATGGCTGTTTAGTGGATGTGGCCAATCTCCCTGTGGAGAGGATGATGCTGGATGGAGCTTGGTGAGTCCCTGCTGGAGAGCAAATAGGCTCCTGCCCTTGGGCCCAGCAGAACAGGCAGAACTGGAGCGGGGTGGGTTACCTGACAACTGGGAGCTCTGGATTTATGGCAGCACAAGTCCCTCCACTTTGGGCAGCAGATCAGCTCTTACCAAGCAGTGTTATTTTTATAGAAAAGTCAACAAAACTGATGAGTAACTACCAGTAATTAGCCAGGATTTGTCAGTGCAAGGCTTCTGGGTCTGCACTCAGATTTGTTTTCCAGTAACATCTGTCTCCAAGTGTCGTTCCCAATTGTTACTTCAGTCAACCCTGCTGGGCTGTATTTTTTCCCAATTATTGCTGCTTTCTTAAGAATATCTTGCTTTTGGTTGACAAAAAAGGCTTCATATCTTCCTACATTACTGCAAGGTCCATTTTTGACCAAGTATCTCAGCAAAGGCCTCCAGGGGAGCACAGCAGCCACAGGAAAATAACAAAGGTTTTGGGGAAAAAAAATAACATCTATAAATGATGGGAAGCTGGGGAGTTTGGAGAAGTCACCACAAAGCTGGTGAGGAAAACCAGTCCCTGGAAGGATTTGGTGGGTGTCTAAAATATCCAGAGGGGTCTGGTGAGGATGGACAGGGGCTGATTGGTCAAGGACTGATCCCAGATGGGATAAGGGGTGCCAAGGGAAGGCTCACAGTGTGCAGAAGGTGGTTCTGCACCCAGGAGTTTTCCAGGGAGAGTCTGCACGAGCCAAGGGAGATCAGATAGCTACTGAAGAGTTAAACACACCACAGCCAGGAAATCCCCCAAGCTGAAAATAGTTGGAGACTGGAAAAGCAAATGGGGGAGGAGAAGCATCATATAAGCTTGGCCTTTCTGCCTCTTCAGTGCAAAATTTCTTAGGGCTGCCTTTTGAGATTGGGACATCAGGGAGTAGGGAGCAGCCAGCACTTGCGTGGGCTTGAGGGAGAGGAGTGTGGCTCTTAAAATATGGGATCAGGCCAAAGTGCCAAGCAGAGCCGCCACCAGCCTCACACTCAGTGCATGAGGATCCAGAGTCAGTGTTAAACGCAGTATTAATCCAGCAGTTTTCTTTCTGGCTGTGTAGGCACAGACCCTACTGGTGCCCCATGTCCCTCCACCAGTTGTACTTCACAGGGTTACTGTTAGGCTTGACTTCGTAAGAAAACACTTTAGAGCTCCCCCCCTGCTTGCAGGTACTTTCCAAAGAAACAACTGTCAGGAGCAGCTTAGGCAATTCCAGGATTTCCAGTTTCCAGCAGGAAACCAAACCCTCAAAGGTCTGTTGAGAACAAGCACCTCCATCCTGCCAGCAGCCCTAAAATTTAGCAGCCCCAGGCAGGAGACGATGAGAAGAGGCTGCTGCAGGGGAGATCAGCCCCAAGAAAAAACATGTTCATGCTCTGCTCTTCGAGCTTTTTTGGGCATTGTCAGGTGTTGGGAAGATAAATTCCTTTCTGGTAAAACAGTTGTGGTTTTGTTAGTGGTCTGGCTGAAACACAGTGACTGATCATGTGTTTCACCAAAAACACTACACTGGAAAGGAAAAGAAATGTCCTGTGATCCTTCATACTTCACTAATAAAACACAGCCATGAGACTCCTGTTGTGTAGCAACAGTAAAAACTCACTTTCTTCTAACACTGGACAAGATCTACATTAGAGGGGGAGAAACAGTAAGACTCTGAAGGCTATTCTGCCCTCCTGGTATCCCACTGTAGTGTTATCTCTGGATCCTAACCAGACCTTTAGATTTTAAAAGATGCACATGTATCAACACCCCTTCATAGTGCAGTGACACACCCTCAGCCTGGAGCTTTACAAAATCAAAGATTCACTGGATTAACTCTAATTGGCAAGTTTTGGTGTGCAAAAAACACGCAGAAGTCAAATCTGTAGGAGCACAAACCTGTCCTTTGACCTGTCTGCAGAGCAAACTGAGGGCTGGCTGCTCAAAGCATCCCAGGGAACACACACTTGAGATTGTGGAGCAGGGAATGGAAGGTAGCTGGTCAGAGCTGGCAGTCTGAGGTTTGTCTTTAAGGAATAAACAACCCAGCTTTGTAGCCCAAATAGTTGTGGTCCTCTGGTCAAGGGATTTTGAACATCTCTGAGCAGGTAACCTGTAAAACTGCAGGGCTGTTCTTGCAGATTCAGGGGCTGAATGAGCCTTGAAGCACTTCAGGGATTTATTTCAATGAGTCCCTTTCAACCTGACATCTCAGGTATGACAGCAAAATAAAAATAGAAGTGCTTTTTAGCTCAAGGTCTTTGCCCATTTTTAAAGAAAACAGATTCTGCCCAAGGGATGGGTGAGACCATGGGCAGCACCACTCCTGGGTAGCTGTTCCTGGGTAGTACCACTTTGGCTCTGCAGCTCGATAGGACTTCTGCTTTCCTCATCTGCCCATGCATGTCAGAAACAAGGCTGCAAAATACTCCTTGGAATGGGCAGGATACAGGGTTCAAGCAGCCTCAGAAAATATCCAATGTTAACATGTCTGTTCCATGGAGATGAGCTGCAGACTCTGCAGCTTCCTGGCACATCCCACTCCCAGACGACCACCGCAGGAACAGAATAATTACATCGAGGTCCTGCTGCCCTTCCCACCACTCTTTCCCATCTGCCAGCATGTTCTGAGCCCACTCACTGATGCTGGGAAGGAGCAGCTGGGACAGGGAGCAACACAGTGTTTAGGAGGTCACTTAGTGCCTGCCTCCCTCCCAGAGCTGGTTTATTCATCCGCTACTCTTAGCGGTTTAAAAGCACTTTACAAAAGCAGCAAGCATGATGCCACAGTGTCCCCTGGCCCAAACATCCCAGCAGCTTGCCAGCCTGTCCCTCACTCTTCTGTACCCCTGCTTTTAATCCCATTTTAAATGCTGCCCTGAAATGTGCCTTTTAGGCACTTGTTTTACAACTGGTGGGTTCAGAGCTTTGCAGCCCAAGAAACACTTCAGAAGAAAAAACAGGTTAAAACCCGGCAGGCAGTTCGCTTCCCACTTTGCAGTTACCCCAAAGGAGGAGAAACTTACCCTCAAGCCAAGGAAGAAGGCAAATACAGCCCAGGCTCAGCCTGAAAAGCTCCATGGTCTGCCAGCACAGTGGGGGAGAGGGAGCCCCCAAAGCCTCTTGCCCACGAGCAGTGCCAGGCAGCTCACTTTCCCCCCTTTCTCTGTCATTCACAGCAGAAAAACCTGCTGGGGGGAGAAGAACTCTTTTGTCTCAGCACCGTAGGCTTGGCAGCTGGCTTATCAGCAAAGGATCAGCTTGGAGACACGGTCCCACTCAGCAGTTATCCCTTAGGAGAAATCATATGACGAGCCAGGACGGGGGGGACACTGGACAGAGATGCTCGTGGCCACTGAGCTTGGCTCCTTAGCAGCAGCAGTTGCTCCCAGCAATGACAGGAGCATGCTAAGCAGTCTGGCGGGCTGCCTTCGCAGGGCTGGGAGCAGTGGAGGATGCAGGGCTGGCCTGGCAAGAACAAACAAAGTCCGGCAGGAATGCCCCGAGGGGCGTGGGATGTGTCTGCCGAAACCCTGCACTTGGCCATGGGATCAGGGGGTCGTTTTCTCTTCACAGAGAACTATGCCTGCCAAGATGATTTTAGGGACAGTTATAGTTCATTGCAGAGGTAAAACCTCACAAACCAGCTGTGGGGGTCCTGGGGATGGAGGGTGATGGAAGAGGGAGTTGAGCTCCTGGATGGGGAGCAGGGTCCTGCCTTGGGTCTGCCCTGGCGGTCACCCTGAGGGTTTCTTGGGTCGAGTTTGGCTTTTCTTGCATCAGTTTGGGCTCTGCACAGTGGGGAAACCAGATATCCCTGCCGGAGGAAAAGCAGCAAAGGCTGACAGGTGAAACAGCAGCGGAGTAAGAGAGGGCTGTAATTTTGCTAGTGAGTCACTCCTTCTCTTTCTGAACTTGTTTGTCCCCTGTGCTCCCATCTGGATACACCATTAAGCCTTTTGCATAAAAGCATCTAAAAATGGTGGCTTCACTTTTACTATCAGTGTCCAGTCCTAGATGGCACCAATCTCCCAGCTCTGCCCATGAGGCCAGGAGTCACTTGGAGGGCTGGGAACTGTTTCCTTCAGTGGCCAACATGTCAAATTAAAACAGCACAGTATTGGCATCCATGCAAGGGCATGGGCTCAGGCAGAGGCTTGCAATGGTGCAACTCTCTCTTTGCTCAGCCCTGGGATGATGGCTCCCAGCCTTCCCACTACCAGAGGGGTGATCTGGCTTCAGACCAGCCCGGCTTCTTCACAGGTGGATGTGGATATAGGGAGGGACATGCTATGATCAATCAAAGGGGAAGGCTGGGGTAAATTCTTGCCTTGGTGGGGTAGCTCCTGCCTGACAGTAGCACTGTGCTGAAGAAAATACCACAGAACTGGTTTCTTTGTGATTACTGGTTTCTTTTCCCTGTGGGAGTGGGTCAAGCTGCACTGAATACCAGGCATTTTTAATTTTAAAAAGCTCAGATGTTAAATTCTGCATTGCATGACTGGGACTGAAAATGCAAACAACTCTGCACTGCGTTGTTGATTTAGTGTGTCTCTCCCACAGGAGAAGGAAGAGGAAAATGCTCAGGTTGAAGATGTCTGTCCATTGGATGGAGAATATTGCAGCAAATATCCTGGTGAAAAGGTCACTGATTTTGTCTACAATGGATTTCTACTACTGCTCTCACCCTGAGAGCTGGCACATCTCCTGTGTTTCTGCTCCTGGCCCTTCTGTCCCTTCCTTTCACACAAGAAAACAGAGGCACTCAGATGTTGTGATCTGCCCAAAGCTATGAAGTCTGTCTCTGAGCTCCTGAAGCCCAGATTTACCCCAATACACTCAGTTGCAATTGCTTTTAAACATCCAGCAAGCCTTTCCCTGTATGTGCCAGGAAGGTGTCCCCTCCCTGCTGGACAGGGGCTGTCAGGGGGTTTTCCTGAAGCATTGGTATGGGAAGGACCTTGCAGGGTCAGGCTACAAGTGTGATCCTAGACCTGAATCCATCAGAGTCCCACAGAGGATGCCAAGGGAAAGCTGAGAAAATAATGTGTCCCCTACTCTTTTCCAGCAGATTTCTTGCCTCTGCATGATGACCAACTAGGAAAGACCCTGTCACCTCCATAAGATCATGATCTCATTCTCACTGCTTTCCTTCTTTCTGTAGATATTTAATCTTGTCGGGACCTTCCTTCATGTTCTGAGTCACCTCTATTCCTGTTGGGGTCTTTTAAGCTCTGTGCAAAGCCTTTAGGAAATCCAGGTGCTTTCGTCTCCAGAGTGTGATTGTAGCTTTTTGAAGGGTATCTTCTTGCTTCAAATAACCTCTCCCACCTGCTGGTAAGCCATACTCACTTCCTTACCCTAAGGGAAGGAAGGAATGGAAGGAAAAGTCTTCAACTTTTCTTCTGTGTTATTAATGAAGATTTAAATACCACTGGTCCCACTATGGACTCCTGAGAGATCCAATGGCAAACCCTTTTTTTATGGCTTTGGCAATCCCTTAATGAGATACGTGATGTTCAGGCTGCCACTGAACACCCTCCAGACAACAGATGGAGGAGAGCCCAAACCAGAAACCAATGCCATATTCAAACCCTGGAGAAAAGTGGTCAGTGCAAAAGCAACCTGTCAGCACAGACCAAGAAGAATCAGCTGAACATCACATCAAATTGAGATTTTTAGGGTTTCAGGGCACCCCTTTGACTTTATTTCTTGTATAAGCAAGAAAATATTTGCATATAGTTGCTCTGTGCCCTTATAGCCCATTCTTCCCCGCTGCATTGCCTTGCTTATGGAATGGCACAGCCTCCTACGTAGGGATGCTTTCTTCAATTTGTTTCCACAGCCTTTCCTGGGCTGTGCCTAGGACAGAGCAAACTATTTTCCAGCTGTGGTTGCTCCCACGTGGAGCTGGATAGTCCTGTAATTGTTGGCTCTTGGACACATAATTTCCATGTCAGTTAGTCCTTGCCAGCCCAAGTCTCACGGAACAAACAGCCTTGTTCTTGTCTCCATCGTCAGTTTGATGGGTGCATTGCTTTTACTCGTAATTTTGCAGCTCGTGGTGAATTTAATCAGAGTGATGTGATGACCAAGTGAAACTTCATCTCCTGATGGTGAAGGCATGGTACTAACCACCCCCTCTTCAAACAGGGGTTACTCACCAGACACCCAAAGGCAGCCCTGTCTGATGCGGGACAGGCACTGCTTTCTGGCACACAGCAGCCTGGGGAGCAAGCAGAGACAAATATTTCACCAGCCTAAAACCTTTGAGGTGCTCAGGAACAGCAAAGCCATCAATTAGGCTTTCACTCCAGCCTTCAGGCCAGCAAGGTGCTTTATGACACCAGGGACACCAGCAAACAGCTTGAAATCTGAGCTCAATCCTGTACCCTTAGTGTCATCCCAGAACAGAAGTGGCAAAACTCGCACTGGGTCTGCAGGGTGAGGAGGAACTGGGGTTCTGAAGGGCTTCCTCTTTGTTTGGGATTTTAGGGGTGAAATCTTCCTCTCTCCTTGGGTAATGACCTTCAGGCAAGGGGCAAATGCTCATTAGCTTTCTTTTCAGCTCCCTGGCTTATTGCAGATTTTCTCTGCAGTGAAACCTTTGTTTCCAAAGAACCACTTGCCATCAAATGTTTAGGAAGATAACCACAGTGAAGATCCTGTATCTCCAGCAAGGGATGCAGAAGGAAAAAGGTATTTTTGCATACCAAAATTCTCCCATGGCTGGGAAGTAGAGCTGCTCTGGGATAAAGCAACAGCTCCAGAGATGCCTGGGTTAGACCTGTCCTTGCAGACGTGCTCCTGGTCCTGTGTGAGCAGCAGGCTGAGACCATGGGTAGACCAGACCAGATGTGCTCAGTCTGCCTGAGAGCCTCATGTGCCACTGTGGGTGCATCAGTGCCACAAGGGGTCTCTCAGGGTTAGGCATGAGATGAATTACCCAGGGCCCCTCGCCCTGGTAAGCTGTTGGTTTAACCCATGAAAGAGCACAAAGCATCCCTCAAGGCCTGGTCCTGCCTCATGGTGGGTCTCTGGCTCATTATCACATGAAAACAGCAACCAAGACTGGTTCCCCTTCTAGTTGATAGCCTTCCAGAAACGAGCCTCTTTCATCTCTCTGCTGCTGCAGGCAGCTCCCAGGGGCTCCCTCTCCAAGCAGAGCCACCAGCTGAGGCCAGACCTAACTGGGAGAAAGCCCAACTGAGACCTGGTCACTTCTTGGCTTCTACCTTCACCTGAGACGAGCCCAGCTCACTGACTTCATTCAAAGCAGACTGAGATGCCAGCACCCTTTTATTCCCCATTTTTCTGTATTTCCGCTGTCCCCCAGCCTGTTCAGGTGATTCCACACAGGGACTTTTTCTCCCCTCACCTGCACTTTGCTTATCACTCTGCTCGGTTTGTTCCTCCATCAGGGGAAGCCACTTCAAAGACTCCCTGGGGCTCCTCATGAGAGCACTAATTCCGGTACAACAGGGTCTGATGAGCTCAGTGCTACCCAGGGGATGCTCGATGACCAGCCAGCCCCAGGCAAATCTGGCAGTGGTCTCTGGGATTCAGCCTGAGCCACTGGCTCAGCAGATGGAGCTCCTTCCCAAGGATGTGGGCAGAGCACACTCAGCATGCAGTGGGATGCTGTGGCCACTAGCAGCTTGGAGCAGCACATGGACACTGTCTGCAAGCTCAGGAGACAGAGAGAGCTCTGAAATAGGAGAGAAGTTGATTCTGCAATGTTTTTTCTGCTGTCTTTGGAAAGAGGAGTTTGTTCATACAAGAGGACAGAAGTGGATCTTCCACTGCCTGCTCCTATAGCAATTAGGAATGAAAGACCTGTGCAGTAAACTCTATTTTTTCCCCTAGTATTGCGGAACTGGAATCCTCTGGATATGGAAAAAGCCAGGTAATATTTCTGCTCTAGACCTGAGCTGGATTTGCAAGGCTCCAGGGGGCTTATGGCACTGTCAGGCTTGCACGGGGTAATCAGCTTTGCAGCAGCACTCTGTACAGGCAGAAGCCAGCAGAGTCTGTGCAGCCACCTTCATGCCGAGTTGAGCTAAAACCTCTCCAGTCATCAGGAGCCGTGGGGAATAGGGCACAGCCCCCCAGGTCAGAATGGTTTCCAGAAATAAGCCTGTTCAGAGCAGTCTGGTGCATGTGAGCTGGTTCAGGTCTCTCCATGTCACTGGTGGAACCCTGCAGGATACAGCCACAAGACCCCCAGCAGGTCAGATTCTGCAGCTGATTCGGGGTTAATATGACCCAAACTGCTGTTTCAACCCGAGGATCTGGGTGAGATCCCCACGGGCCAGAGGCAGAGGCCAGTCATCACCCTTGCCCTTGCTGGAGCTGTCAGGAATTGCTAAAAGGCACAGAGCTGGGGTGAGGGTGAACTCAGCACTGTGGCTGATATTGTCCCTTCAGGACACAAGTGAGCTGTGTTTCCAGGTGGAGCAGGGTCCTGCAACACTCCAAGAGAGGGACTCTGGCTATGTCCGTCCCCTCCACCTCCTTGTGTTGCTCCAGGTGCTCTGTAAGTGCTGGATGCTGCTGGCAGGGACACTGGTGCCCTTACCATGGACTGCAGAGTGCCCTTGGTAGTGTCACCTCACTCTCTGCATCCATCCCCCAGCCATTTCCACCTCGTGTTAAGCCTTGTTGGCTTTGTAGCTAATCTGTGGCAGCTCATGAGATAACCTTGGCTCTCCCTCCGTGGCTGCAGCAACAGCAGATGCCTCTTTTCTCACGTCATCTATATGCACAGAAAAAGTGGTGAGCAAACCTCCCCCGTGCCCGTTTTAGCAATAAATATCCCATATGACATCCATGTTTGCCAGGCTGCTGTGGGAAATGAGAGCGGATGGGAGCTGCTTTCTACTTCGTGTGTGTTTTCTGTTAAAAAGGTCCATTTTAAACAGTCTGAAAGGGCTTGGTAAATGATTAATCAGATCTTGTAGAGTTTGACAGGGCAATAGTTGGTTTATGACTTATTATGTTTAGCTACCTATGGTGCTTTCTGCTAGGACATGTTGTATACACTCCCTATGAGCACCTGATAGTGACTGCTAAGTGTTTGATAACCTGGAATAAAAAGACCTTCAATATAGAAAACTATTCCTTTATTTAAAGAATTGTTTCCTGATGGGTTCTTTGATGAGTGATGCTCTCCCTGCACCAGCAGGCAGGTAAACATCTTGGATAGGTGAAAATCCGAGGTTTCAGGAATCACGTAGCTGGAACCTGACCTGAGGCCTGACAAACTTGTGCTACATATGCCAAGAGATTGAGGTGTTGCTGGGGATAGATTTGGATTTAGGGGAAAAGGACTCTGAGGGAAGGTGCACTGAGGAATTTAGGTGTGTAGCTGCCCTTCGAGCTGATTGAAGTGTTTCATCTCTTGAAACACTTGAAGCTTCTGTTTAACTAAAAGAGGGTCTAAAGTCCTGGCTTGCTTTCCGCGTGTCAAGGTACTGGATATGTCAATATTTAATCTGTGCATGGTGAGATCCTTGGGGTGAGGAATCCCAGCTTCTTTCAGCCTGGGAGACCAACAGGGCCAGATCCTTAGCAGATCCGTACCTGATAAAGCAGCCCAGATACAACAGTGCCTGTATCCCTGGGACATCTGGCTTTCAGGGCACTGTGGGAGCATTTGTGCCATCCTTGCTTGGAAGCACTTGTGCTCTGTGTGGGTTAATAAAGTACTCACTGCAATAGAGAGGCTTTGCAAGGACCAGTTAAATATTCACAGGTAAGGGATGCTGTGATGCTGGAACCCCATCGATGGATCCAGGATAGGGCTGGATCTGGGCTCTGGGTCACCTGTATGCACCCTTTGTCAAGAGACATTCTCATCAGGCTGCTGGCTAGGCCAGCAGATGCTTAATGCTTTCATGAGACATGAGTCCTGAAGGATGGAAGTGCAGCTTCAGAAATCGCTTTAGCCCGGTGGGATCTATCCTGGGAATCTCAGTTTCATCCTCTGCTGTCTCCAGATGTGCCAGTGCCTGCACTCCCCTCTGACCACTGACATCTCACCTTTTCCCTGAGGGTGGCAGGGCTAGGATACCAACCTGGTGTCCCACTACATTACAGGAGTGAGAAAAACACAAAAGACTCCAGGGACAGGACAGCTTGACTCAGGAGTCCTGGCACCCTCATATAACTTTTTTCTGCCACTGATCTTCTGTTCATGGGGAAATCAAGAGATTGAAAGGAACTATTGGGGACTGAAATAACTACATAGAAATCTTAGAAACTTTCCTCACATCCTTTTAATCTTGTAGGGATTTTTGAGTCATGAATGTCCCTGTGTTTTGGGGGGTTTTATTTGTTGTTGAATATTAAAAAAAAAAAAGCTTTTTTAAAAAAAGGGATAACTTATCCTTCCATTCCTTTATTTTTTTCACCCTGGAAAATAACGGAGCTCATTTTAAAGGAGACTCCTGTCTCCAGGCTGGTTGGGAGGGAGAAAGGAGGAAGGAAGAAGAGAAGGAAAGCCCCAAGGTCGGCAACAGAGGACTGACCCAGCACATAAAAATGTCTTCAAAGTGGAAAGCTTGTTTTGCCAAAACAAAAGGGTTTCACTGGAAACCACCTGAGCTGTATGCAAAGCTGTGTCAGGAGCCAGGCCAGCACAGGAGAGGCTGCCAGGTCTGGGCACTCTGGGGCTGTCAGAGTGCCCCAACCACATGTAACCCAACCTGCTCCCAAAGCCCACCCC
Organism: Sclerurus mexicanus; assembly: GCA_013396755.1. Classification (NCBI taxonomy): domain Eukaryota; kingdom Metazoa; phylum Chordata; class Aves; order Passeriformes; family Furnariidae; genus Sclerurus; species Sclerurus mexicanus. The sequence goes on from VWZF01003015.1 coordinate 70,300, forward strand.
TGTCCTGGACCACCATCTCTTTGGGGCGGTAGTAACCTTCCTTCTCTCACCTCCCTCCCCCAGTCAGGGCTTGCCTGGGAATGCTTTTATCCACTCCAGCTCTTTTCCTCAGCAAGGCCTCACTCACCCCAAGAATGCATTACAAAAACTAGCCAGGCAGCTAATTTGGGTGGCTGAGGATCTGCTGTGATCGATCCCAAACACGGTGACCTCTGGCATTTTTAATGGCTCCCTGGGTGGCTTATCATCTCTGTATACTTAGATACTGATGTCATGGTGACTTGGGTAAATACACCCAGCACATATTGCTGGGCACAGCTTGGATAAGCAAGCTGACTCTTTTCCCCCCTCTCCACAGAGGCTGCTCCTGCAAATTTGCATCCTGTCAGATCACACAGACCCCGTGATGGGGCAAGGGGAGCGGTGAGCCCANNNAGGGGGCCAGGGGAGCCGTGAGCCCAGCTGCACAGGGTGTGTTTCCTCGAGTCACTGGCCTCAGTTTCCCCTGCCTGTGTTTTTTTGGCAGGGGATGCTCAGCTGTTCTTGCTGATTCTTGATACAGCTGGAACACGGGTCACCTTCTCTGCATTTCTCAGCAAAACATAGTTTTAATGGAGTCCTGGTCTTATAACAACGTCAATTTAACCTATCCTCAAACTCTGTACCAAAATAGTTTCCATCCCCACTGCACTGTAGTGTCTTGCCTGGCATAGCCCAGGAGCTACAGAATTACAATAAATTAGGACAACTGAATTATAATAAAAAACAGAGACACGGATGTAGGGATACATTCCCTCTTGCCCCAGCCAGGGCAAGAGGGGCTGTCCTGGGGTGATGGCTCCAGGACAGGTAGCAGGGCGGGCAGCAGAAGGGCTCTGCCCAGCTGCCCCAGAGCAACACATCCCCATGTCCCCATGTCCCCGTGCAGCTCAGGGAAGGAGCAAAGAGCAGGGAGATAAAACATCACTTGCCAGCTGCATTCCTAGGGGGTGGTGGGGAAGAGCAGGTGGGGTCTGGAGACCTCAGTGCAGCATTTCTCTGCCTGTGTCTGATACAGAGAAGTTGTGGATAGGAAGCAAAATCAAGACCGGCATAAAATTATTGTAAAAACAGATCAGCTTGTAAAGTCCAGTTTGTATGCTCAGGTACCAGCCCCTTCCCCTGGCCCCATTCTCCTCCAGGCTCTGGTCTAACTTCCATTCCTTCATCCTTGCTCTGTGGGATGCAGTGAGGCTGCAGCCAAGAGAAGGTCATGGGAATCCTGGCACAGACCCACTCCAAAAAAAGCTCAGCCCAGCTGCCAGCGAACAGGCTGCCACTGGAGAGCAAAGTGAGCCAGAGCCACAGGAGAGGGAGGCTGGGCTGCACATGGAGCAGAGAAACTGCGGCCCTCAGCAAGATTTAATTGGCTTTTTCAGTGTTTATAACCCTCTGTTTCATGAAATAACACTACAGATGTGAGCGGCCAAGCTTTGGGAAGGAGACTGTGAACACCTGCATGCGGCGCACTGGATTTTCTCTCCACCAATTCAAGTAAAAGAACTCAGAAGCAAAGTTTCTGCAAAGCGGTCATGGACAGTCAGATTACCCGCCGCCAGGGAAAGCAGGGAAATGCTCCAAAGGGGGATGCCAGAGAAAGGCAATTGCCTGAAAATGTGACACCAGTGAAGCAGAAGCCCTCCAAGGAGCTGCGGCCCATGCTCGGGGCCATCCTGCTGGGCCTCCTGCTGTTCATCGCCGCGGTGGTGGCCTGGTGCTACTACACGGTGTCCCTGCGCAAGGCGGAGCGGCTCAAGACGGAGCAGATGGACCTGCGGGCGGACGGCTTCGTCATCAGGAACCAGCACGGCGAGGTGGTGTTCCGGCTGGCCTTCCGCTCGGGCAGCCTGGACCTGGAGTCGTGCTCCAAGGAGGGCGAGATCCTCAGCTGCACGCGGTCGAGCCGGGGGCCGCTCAACTTCTTCATCCAGACGGTGAAGCCCAAGGACACGGTGATGTGCTACCGCGTGCGCTGGGAGGAGCTGGCGGCCGGCCCGGCCGTGGAGCACACCATGTTCTGGGAGGACGCCCACTGGTACGGGGGCTCGGAGATGAGCACCCAGCACTGGCCCATCCGCCTGGCCGGCTACCAGGAGCCCGTGCCCTACGTCACCAGCGACGTCTACTCCTTCCGCGACAGCTTCGGCGGCATCCTGGAGCGCTACTGGCTCTCCTCCAAGGCCGCGGCCATCAAGATCAACGACTCCGTGCCCTTCCACCTGGGCTTCAACGCCACCGAGCGCGCCCTCTTCTTCCAGGCCCGCTACAAGGACTCGCCCTACAAGCCCCCGCTGGGGCAGCCGCCCTTCCCCGAGCTCAGCTACCGCGTCTGCGTGGGCTCCGACGTCACCTCCATCCACAAGTACATGGTGCGCAGGTACTTCAACAAGCCCTCCAAGATCCCTGCCGAGAACGCCTTCCGATACCCCATCTGGTCCACCTGGGCCCTCTACAAGAATGACATCGACCAGGATAAACTCTTGCGATTCGCCGAAAAGATCAAGAAGTATCGTTTTAACTGCAGCCACATTGAGATTGATGACATGTACACCCAGACCTACGGGGACTTTGATTTTGACCCCGTCAAGTTCCCCAATGTGACAGAGATGTTTGCAAAACTGAGGGAAGATGGCTTTAAGGTCACTCTGTGGACTCACCCTTTCATAAACTACAATTCCTCCAATTTTGGCGTGGGGATTGAACGTCAGCTGTTCATCAAGGAGCCTTCGGGGCGGCTGCCGGCCATGGTGGAGTGGTGGAACGGCATCGGGGCCATCCTGGACTTCACCAACCCAGCAGCCCGGGACTGGTTCCAGAGCCACCTGCGCCAGCTCCGGCACAAGTACGGCATCTCGTCCTTCAAGTTTGATGCTGGGGAGACCAGCTACCTGCCCAAGCAGTTCAGCACCTTCCGCCCGCTCTCGGACCCCAGCATCTGGTCCCGGCGCTACACGGAGATGGCCATCCCCTTCTACGAGCTGGCCGAGGTGCGTGTGGGCTACCAGTCCCAGAACATCTCCTGCTTCTTCCGCATCATCGACCGCGACTCCGTCTGGGGCTACGAGCTCGGCCTCAAGTCCCTCATCCCCACGGTGCTCACCATCAGCATGCTGGGGTACCCCTTCATATCTGCTGACATGATCGGAGGGAATTTTTTCCCCAACAAGACAGATGGTGCTGTGGAGATCCCCGACCGGGAGCTGTACGTGCGGTGGCTGGAGCTGTCGGCCTTCATGCCCTCCATGCAGTTCTCCATCCCGCCCTGGCTCTACGACAAGGAGGTGGTGGAGATTGCCCAGAAGTTCACGGAGCTCCACGAGTCTCTGGTGGCCCCGCTGCTGCTGGAGCTGGCTGGGGAGGTCACCGACACGGGCGACCCCATCATCCGTCCCATCTGGTGGATCTCGCCCCGCGACGAGGCCACTCACAGGATCGACTCCCAGTTCCTCATCGGGGACACCCTCATGGTGGCACCGGTCCTGGAGATGGGCAAGCAGGAGCGTGACGTCTACTTGCCAGCGGGCAAGTGGCGCAGCTACAAGGGGGAGCTGTTTGAGAAGACCCCAGTGCTGCTCACTGACTATCCCGTTGACCTGGACGAAGTGGCCTATTTCCTCTGGGTGTCCTAACATGATCCTCATCAGCGGTGCAATACACTCAGTGGTTAATTAACCAACAACTTTAATGACCTTTAATTTGAATGTTTTTTTTAAATAGAAATACTTCTTCATGAAATCTGAAGAGAACACTGAGACCTCTGTTTCATGTGGCAAGTGGTGTACAGTAACTTATTAAAATGTATTGGATGGGTGTCTTTGTTACTGCAGTGTGACAAGTGCAATGTATTGAAACACAGTCTCTGCTCATAATCTTTCCCCACCAAGAAATGCCATGAACGCTTCTTGTTTATAAAGGAAATTACATAGACTCCTTTGTTGTCCAGTTCCACAGCTGATCCCTTGAGGTATTTAAAATTTCATGTGCTTAGTGATGGAGGCAGCTGCAACAAAGTGCTATTTAAAAAAAAAAAAGGCAGTCTGTGGTGATCCTGAAGAGGAAGGCACCCAATCTGCAGCCTGCACAACAGATGGGAGCTGAGGCAGGAGTGAAGAGGAGTTTACACATCCCATGGCCTGAGCTATCTGAGCAAGAAGAAAGCTACAGCACTTGCTATTGCTGTGGCAACTGTTTTCCCCTTTTCATAAATTATTGAGAACCATGCCTATGGTGTGGATTCAGGTAAGTCTGTAGAATGGGGTGAAATCTCATGGCAATGAAGATTAAAACACAGTACCAAGTCATGCATGGGTTTAGACTTACTAGGTTCTGTGTGTTTAGAGCCAAAGGTTGCAATCTGTCAGGTTTCAGGAGAGAACTTGTTCTCCTCAGTGAGTTCAATTAACACACCAGCCTGAGTGCCCTGCTGCCTCAATTCCCCCACGGAAAATGTTGTCCCATCCAGTGTTAATGGAAATCCCTGTCCACGAGCTGGTATCCTGCCCACAGAGGTGAGTTCTCCTGAGTGAAGGTGTCTCAGCAGCTCCTGAAGGCTTGTGGTGGACAGGCTGTCTGTGAAATGCTCTCCACTCTTGGTCCAACCTTCCCTGCTCTTTTTAAGCAAACAGAAGATTAAAGGTGACGTGTCTGAGCAGTTTAGGAGAGTCCAGGGGTCTCTGGGCTGCAGTGAGCCTTCCCAAAGTGAGAGACAGGTCCTTTTGTTGACCTCAGCATGCTGCCTGTAGGTGGCTGGGAGGTAAAGCTGTATGTGGCCCCAAGGCAGGAGAAACTCCTTTCTTTAGGGGTTTGCCCCAGAACTGATCCTTACAAAAAGTAAACAGAGGCTGGAGAACATCGCTCTCACTCTGGAGCTGGTTTGGTGCCCAGGTGCAGCAGCCCCAAAACCAGACCCCTGTTACCCATCAGTGGGTACTGATAGGACTCTGCATGGGCACAGTGGCACAAGAGCAGTGCCAAGCTGCGTGAGCCAGAACATGATCTAAATGCCTCTGAAAGCAGGTCAAGCTGCAGTAATGCTATTGTTGGTGTGGCTGTGGGGATGGAAACCCCCGCTTTAATCTAGGGGTGTGAAAGGGAGGGCAGTGCTCAGTCTGGCAATTGTATTCAGGGTTAACAGGATATCCCCGAATCCTTACCGTGGGCTTTCTTCTACTCCAGGATAGCAGTTTCCAAGGATGTATCTCCCCTGAGATGTTTCTGAATACTTTCTCAGTTGCTGCTTTGAAGCCCCAAGGGTTCCCTGACATACGAGCTTGGGGTAACCAGAGAGTCCTAGAGGGGCCCAGCAAAATTCTTCTGGCTGTTGCTGCTGCACAAAAAAAAAGCTTTCTGCAAAGCTGATGCCCTCAGTACTGAGGAGAGGTGGGAGAGCCAGACTCCAGCCCCCTCACATGGTACCTCTGCCCATGTAATCAGTGTGTTCCGTATGCACACACAGCTCTGACACCCACCTGCATCACAGACTGGGTGGGAAAAAATAGGCATCGCTGAGGCTTTCTGAAAACTCTGGGGATGACATGAGATGCCTGGTCTCATTGCTGCAAAAATGCCTCCCTCACCCCTTTCCAATCTTTCCCCCAGTGCCTTTCCCTGCTGCCCAGCCAAGCCACAGGGCGCCATGGGGGATGAGTGCTGGAGGCACCCTGTGAGCAGGTGGCACCACAGTCTCCTCTCCACACCCTCCTGTGTCACCAAGGCTGTGTGCTGACAGAGGGACATAATGTTTGCATTGCTAAGCTTCAGTCCTAGTTGATTTTTTGCACTCCCAGTGCTGAGAAAGAGGTCTTTGCTGGAGGCGGTAGTGACACAGAATTCTGCCCCAACAAATTGCTCGCTTGAGGTTGCCTATTTCTTGGCAGGGGGAGTTTATTGCCCTTAATCTTTCACGATCATTGAGCTAAAAAACACCCAGCCCTACTGGCAAAATAATAAATATAAAAATAAATAAAAATCTCTGTTTTTCTCTACTTGGCCTCTGGGATTTTGCATCAGCCCACACCACCTTTCATGGCTCTCCTGGCACGAGGGATCTGCAGGCTGGCAGCTCCCAGACAGCTGAGATTGAGGAGGTTGTTTTTTTCCTGAGGCTGCCAGTCTGGCTATGTGCCCAAAGGCTCTCTGCTGCTGTCAGTTTGTCCTTTCTCCATGGTCCTCCCCAGCCTTGGGGTCTGCCTGCCTGTTGCTATCTTTTCCTTACTTTTAATAAAAGCTGTTATTTTGAGCAGCATGGACATGTGCATAGTTGGGAATGTCATGGGTCAGCACCCAGTGCTCTGCTGTCACTCTTAGGCACCTCAAGATCCAGTTATGAACTGGGCTTTTGCTGTAGCCCCAGTGGGGTTGGGACTTTGCTGTTGCAATACACAGCTGTGGATGCATTTTCAAGCACTGCCACTTAGCTGGGACCCAGCACAGAGTTGTCCCCACTTGCTGTCCCCATGTCCCCAATGAGCCTCAGCCACTTTCTCTTACACAGGGCACCAGACTTTGGGAGGATGCAAACCAAACCCAAACCTTAAGCACTGATTCCAAGGATGACCTCTGCATTATTAAGGACCTGCTGCAAGGCTGTGAGTGCTGCAAGTTGCCAACCTGCCCCCAGGTCTTCAGCTGCGCCAACTTTACCCTCCATGTATTCATCAACCAAGTGTATGGATGCCACTTGCACCCAAGGAGGAAGTCAAAGGAAGAGCATTGGGAAAATGTCTTTTATTGCAAAAGGAGTGAGCTGAAGTCTCTCTCAATCCCCAAGCCACACTAGGTGTGTTGGCCAAGGCCAGTGATGCCTGATGGCACAAGGCAGCTGTGGTTTGTGTAGTAACAAGGGAAAGGGAAGGAAAAACATTATGTGGGGCAAAGGGGGTGCTTTGGGCAAGGCAGGCTCCTAAATGAACTTCACAAGCTCTATTCCTGGCACTCCCATGGCCACAAACATCTGCTCCATCCTTGTCCTTGATGCTAGTGCCATCTGCAAAAGGGGACTCTAGGGGCAATAGGGACAGCCAGGGCCCAAAAGGACCTTCTGCAGTGTCTGAGCGGAACTCCTCTTCTTCATTTCCTGAAAACAGTCCCAAAGTATATGTCCTCTGAGAACAGTGTGCACTAGCAGCCCCCCCCAGAGTCAGAGCTCATGAGCTCTTTTTGGGTGGATGTCAGTAAAAACAGGGCCATGACAGTATGGGCCCCACCCCCAGGGGTTGCCACAACATTGGGGTTTGCCTGGACACAGTCTTTTCCAGGCCAGCCCTAAGGCACAGCTATTCCCTTTGCTGTCAGGACCTAAGGGAGGGCAGTCCTCATTCCAGCGGGATCACCTGCCACCACTGCAAACACAGCAGTGGGGTGGCTGCCAGCTCCTCTTTTTAAAACATACACCAAAGCTGCAGGCTGCAAGCTTTAAAGAAAACAAGAATCTCAACACTGATTTCTGTGAAGACCAAGGTTACAAAAACCCCCTGAACCACCAGCCAAACCAACTTGGTACAGACGGACATAGTTAAACTTCTTTTCGTTTTCCAAAATTTTATCTCAATCAAGGCGATTCATGTTACAGTTCATACCAATTAAGAAATAGAAAAGTGGTTAAAAACAGACCCACCAGCATTACAGTCTGACATAGGACAGCATGTGCAAACACAAGCACCCAGAAAACCTGATACACAACAGTGCAAGCTTCAACATTCAATCACATGAGCACCGCATGTGAAAAGGCTGAATCCAACTCCCAAACTTGTTTTGGGGCTTTTCCTTGGCTGAGACAAGCTAAACCCTGCTTTGGCCAGCGACCCATGGTGTAAATTAGAGAAATTCCCTAGCAGCAGTTCCCAAGGTGTCTGTGGCAGAGCTTGAGGTCTGCGAGGTCTGAGAGATCCTCATGTCCTGCAGTGCTACAGCGTAGTGTTAGAAATAGTGTTTTTGGTAAAAGCTGGATGGAAAGGGCACCTAGAAGCCTGTGAGACACCTTAAGGCAGCACTGCTGAACCTATCCCCAACATCAACTCTTATGTCCTCTCAGAAACTTTACCTCTCTCCTCAATGGAGTCCTGAATAGCCAACACAGCATTCAGAAAAATCACGGTACTCTCTAATCTTACATCTTTATGATATAGTTAAATAAAAAGAAAATTTAAACTTTTTTAATAAAACCCTTTCTCTTGAGGGCAGGGGAAAGAAGACAGTGTGGCTAATGGAGATTTCCTCCATGACCTTCCTGACAGTGCCTGAAACCACTAAGAGGACTTTGAAGGCACTCATCTGGCTGCTCCCATCATTTTAATAGTGGAGGAATGCTAAGAGGAATGCTGTGTTTCTCTTCACACAGCCTCATCCCTGGCTAGTGAGGGATCTGCTGAGTGCCACAGAAACAGGGGAAGAGAAGACACGCAATATCTCCTGGTCATGCTGGGATCCTTCCCACGAAGTCCTGTGCCAAGGATCCCACCCCTGCACTGGCAGCTGAGCTGTGCACCAACATCTCCTCCACCTAATGACCCCCATGCCAAGGGATGACAAGTATTCCATGAGCAATGGTTGAAAGGGAAGAGCTGGAGCCTCTCAAAGAATGGCCTTTATCCATTTCTGGGGCTGCAGAAGCCCTCTCCACACTCTGTCCTCCTTGTAGGCTTTGGCCAGACTCATCCCCAGGAGCTCCTCACCTTCACCTCCACCCTCCAAGCAAGGGCTAAATCCTGCCAGTGCCCAGATGAATGATGCCAAGATTCCAGGATTAACTCCTTGCCAGGGAATCTGTAACTGGTAACGTAATCACTATTTGCACTGGTGTCCAGGAACGAACTTGAGTCCTTCAGAATTAAAAGCCTGAGAAATGGGCTTTTGAACATACTTGCTCCAGCTGGGCAAGGACCTATAAGGCTGCACTTACATCTCATTTTGAGACTGAAACACCAAATTATGAAGGGCAGATTCACATCTTAGGGGATGTTCCAAAGAGCCTCTCAAACCAGATTTTCTCACTTCCTTCCTAACTATAAAAGCACTTCAGATTTTGCCCCTAATACCTAAATTTCTCCTCCTGGAGCCCAGTGGCTTAACCAAAGCACAAACCATCTCCCTGGGTGCCAGACTCTTGCTGGACCCATGCTTAGCCCAGACACAGTCCCAGGAGAAGCCCCAAGGATGCCAGCTGTCCTTGGCTGATGTCCCAACCCTTCCCAGTCACTGCAGTTCAATTCTGCAGAAACTCATTAGAAATTCAGGGGCTGACACGCGTTCCCAAACCAGGGCACAGGCAGAATGTTCTGCCTTAGGGAGGAAGGCTGCCAGACTTCAATCCTGCTTCCTCCGTCTTGTGTTTTTGTAAATGAGTCTTTCCGTACAAAACCAAACGGGAAATCTGTGAAAGAGGCACCTCTGCAGCTGCTGGGCACTTGGGGTGCAGGATCACATCACCCTGTGTCCCCTCCAGAACCCTCTGACAGCAACCTCACCTCCAGCTGCCTGACAGGACTCTCTCAAGGAGAGAGGAGGGCTGACTCAGAAAAACCCTCACCAAAATCATCACCTCCACCCGTGACCCGAGATGGGTATGAGCTTCGTTTCACCTCAGATGAGAACGTTTCCGTGGGTGTGGTGAGAACACCCACTGGCACAGACCCATCCTTCCAGAAGCCGGTGTTTTCCACCCACGGGCAGGCCGGCTAGCAGCGAACCCCACCGCCAATCCCAGACACGTGCTGCTCGTGGGAACTGGCTGTTGCTGGGGAAGCGCCACGCAGAGTGTTTGACAAACGGGCTGTGCTCCAGGCAGTCCTTCTGCCAGCAACCAACCTCATCTGTCCTTAAAAACCAAAAAGGATGGTATCAGCAGGATAATCATGTAACAAAGTGGGGTCATAAATGTTTTAAAAAAGACTAATGGGACGTGCTGGTACAGGCGGTGCTGCCCTAGGAAAGGCAATGTTGATGCCCAAGGCAAAATACACAGGCAAGACCTTGTACTGGGTGTCAAACGGGTGAGAGGGTGGGATACAGCTGTCCCAGCAGGCAATAAGCAGCCCATAAAATTAAAACACATGGACGTGACATGACCAACCCGGCCCACCTGCTACTCAGTAAAGCAGGAGCATGGGGCAACTGTTAGTCCAGCGCCATAAGAGACAAAAGGGATAAAAAAAATATGTGTGTATATATAAATATATATATATATGTGTGTGTATGGGTGTGTGTGTATCTCTATTTTGCTTTCTGCTTTTAAAAATAGCCTTTTGAATATATCTGCCATATTATAAAACTTATGGCAGGCTGTGCTGAAGCAACCCTCCCACTCACACACCCCCATGCCCACTGTCGGGCGCTCCCACAGAACTAGAAATGCTTCCACTGGCACTAACCAACCTCCACATCTTAAAATCCTTGGGAATAGAAAATGTATTGGGTTTAGGAAGTGTCTGCAGACAGACTGACAACTCCTTACTGACCTATACAAAGTAACTCCTGCCTACTCTAATCCAACAAGAATCTCCCACCTGACCCAAATTAAAAAAAAAACCAAGATCAATCCCCAAATAAAAAAAAAATTATCCCCAAGAATAGTGAAGTCTATTTAATTCTCCACTACAGTCTCAAATGAAATGTGCAATTAGAATTATTACTTATTAGGAAGTCCTAGGTAAGGCATGGTTATTCCAAAGCTGAGGAAGAAGACTGTTAGGACACCCAGAGGAAATAGGCCACTTCGTCCAGGTCAACGGGATAGTCAGTGAGCAGCACTGGGGTCTTCTCAAACAGCTCCCCCTTGTAGCTGCGCCACTTGCCCGCTGGCAAGTAGACGTCACGCTCCTGCTTGCCCATCTCCAGGACCGGTGCCACCATGAGGGTGTCCCCGATGAGGAACTGGGAGTCGATCCTGTGAGTGGCCTCGTCGCGGGGCGAGATCCACCAGATGGGACGGATGATGGGGTCGCCCGTGTCGGTGACCTCCCCAGCCAGCTCCAGCAGCAGCGGGGCCACCAGAGACTCGTGGAGCTCCGTGAACTTCTGGGCAATCTCCACCACCTCCTTGTCGTAGAGCCAGGGCGGGATGGAGAACTGCATGGAGGGCATGAAGGCCGACAGCTCCAGCCACCGCACGTACAGCTCCCGGTCGGGGATCTCCACAGCACCATCTGTCTTGTTGGGGAAAAAATTCCCTCCGATCATGTCAGCAGATATGAAGGGGTACCCCAGCATGCTGATGGTGAGCACCGTGGGGATGAGGGACTTGAGGCCGAGCTCGTAGCCCCAGACGGAGTCGCGGTCGATGATGCGGAAGAAGCAGGAGATGTTCTGGGACTGGTAGCCCACACGCACCTCGGCCAGCTCGTAGAAGGGGATGGCCATCTCCGTGTAGCGCCGGGACCAGATGCTGGGGTCCGAGAGCGGGCGGAAGGTGCTGAACTGCTTGGGCAGGTAGCTGGTCTCCCCAGCATCAAACTTGAAGGACGAGATGCCGTACTTGTGCCGGAGCTGGCGCAGGTGGCTCTGGAACCAGTCCCGGGCTGCTGGGTTGGTGAAGTCCAGGATGGCCCCGATGCCGTTCCACCACTCCACCATGGCCGGCAGCCGCCCCGAAGGCTCCTTGATGAACAGCTGACGTTCAATCCCCACGCCAAAATTGGAGGAATTGTAGTTTATGAAAGGGTGAGTCCACAGAGTGACCTTAAAGCCATCTTCCCTCAGTTTTGCAAACATCTCTGTCACATTGGGGAACTTGACGGGGTCAAAATCAAAGTCCCCGTAGGTCTGGGTGTACATGTCATCAATCTCAATGTGGCTGCAGTTAAAACGATACTTCTTGATCTTTTCGGCGAATCGCAAGAGTTTATCCTGGTCGATGTCATTCTTGTAGAGGGCCCAGGTGGACCAGATGGGGTATCGGAAGGCGTTCTCGGCAGGGATCTTGGAGGGCTTGTTGAAGTACCTGCGCACCATGTACTTGTGGATGGAGGTGACGTCGGAGCCCACGCAGACGCGGTAGCTGAGCTCGGGGAAGGGCGGCTGCCCCAGCGGGGGCTTGTAGGGCGAGTCCTTGTAGCGGGCCTGGAAGAAGAGGGCGCGCTCGGTGGCGTTGAAGCCCAGGTGGAAGGGCACGGAGTCGTTGATCTTGATGGCCGCGGCCTTGGAGGAGAGCCAGTAGCGCTCCAGGATGCCGCCGAAGCTGTCGCGGAAGGAGTAGACGTCGCTGGTGACGTAGGGCACGGGCTCCTGGTAGCCGGCCAGGCGGATGGGCCAGTGCTGGGTGCTCATCTCCGAGCCCCCGTACCAGTGGGCGTCCTCCCAGAACATGGTGTGCTCCACGGCCGGGCCGGCCGCCAGCTCCTCCCAGCGCACGCGGTAGCACATCACCGTGTCCTTGGGCTTCACCGTCTGGATGAAGAAGTTGAGCGGCCCCCGGCTCGACCGCGTGCAGCTGAGGATCTCGCCCTCCTTGGAGCACGACTCCAGGTCCAGGCTGCCCGAGCGGAAGGCCAGCCGGAACACCACCTCGCCGTGCTGGTTCCTGATGACGAAGCCGTCCGCCCGCAGGTCCATCTGCTCCGTCTTGAGCCGCTCCGCCTTGCGCAGGGACACCGTGTAGTAGCACCAGGCCACCACCGCGGCGATGAACAGCAGGAGGCCCAGCAGGATGGCCCCGAGCATGGGCCGCAGCTCCTTGGAGGGCTTCTGCTTCACTGGTGTGAAGTTCTCGGGCAGGAAGGTGTACATGGCGCTCTGCTTTCTCTAGAGCTTTTTGCAGAGGAGTGGGAAGGGTACAAGTCTGGGGCTAACCAGGAGAAGAAATTGGGACTGTTAGGAGAGTTCCCACCTCCACCAACTCACAGAACACTTGTCTCTGCAAAAGAAGAGGATATAAATAGTCTCAGAAGAACCTCTGAATCAAGGGACAGCCTGTCACCCATTTGCTGTCTGAGTCGGAGCAGCTCCCCCCAGCCCCCCATTGCCCAACTGCGACGTGCCAGGTGCTGCACGCCGAGTACCAGGCACCATCTCCAATTACCCGGGGAAAGACAACACATGCTGAAAACAGCCTGGGCCCCACGTCGAGAACAACCCCGGGGCAACAAGGACTGAATCGCTGCCATAATTAATGTTTTTTTGCTGTCAGGAGACTTTTAGTGCTGCAGGAGTGTAGACTGGGGGGGAGTAGAAGGAAGTTGAATGGGAGCCAGATTAGCCTACTGACAGTGTCTTTAAGAGACAGGGTTAACTAAGAGCCATAAAAGATAACACATAATGAATTCCAGGCAGCCACTCCTCATTTTAATCAAACTGCCTCCCTGGCAGATTTAACTGAACTCATCTGCAGCACCATCCCCTCCCTGTCCCCAGCATGTCCCAGATGTTCATGGCAGTGAAGGTGGGTAAACCCCTACTTTTCCATAGCTCCTGGAGAGCCAAACAGGGCTGGGGTACCAGTGGCTCATGGCTGGTTTTGAGGGGCACGTAGAGGGTGCAGTAAGCAGCAAAGCATGGCTCTGGGAGGTGCCACAGCAGCAGCCCCCAGCCAGAGGAGAGCAGCTGGCTCTGCCACATGCTCAGACCTCTACAACAGCTCTGAGTGGGACAAAAGCGAAGTTTGTTGGGGGTGAGCAGTGCAGGACCTCCAGCAGGCTCTTCCTCCATGCAGTCAGGCTCGAGGCTGTGTTTCAGCTACAGCCTGCTCCCCCTGTGTGGCCCCAGGGAAGCGGACTGTGCCAAAAGCCTAATGGCTTTTCCTTGGCCATGGTCTGGCTGGGCTCTGCCAAGCATAACGCCCAGGATGCAGAGGGAAAAAGTAAAGTAAGGACACAGAGAGCAAGAAACAAATGCAGCTGCAGGAGGAGCAGGAGGAGGAGAGGAGCTGCAGAGATGCAGACCAGCTGGCCCGTACCTGCCCGGTGCCAGCAAACACAGCACACTGCCTCCTCCCCAAGCTGTGGGACTGCAAACCTGCCAGCTATGGGCAAATCAAAGGGAAGAACCCCTCTTTTGGGGCACAAATGGAACTCGTTGCAGAGGCTCCCTCTGAAGGGGTTGTTTTCTTTTTTAACAAAGATCCAAAGTGAAATACAGAACCTTCTCCCCAGCACAGGTATGACAAGCCAGAACACATATTCCTCTGTGCCTCAAACAGATCTTTCTCCCCAGAAAAGGCATAAGGTTCCTGAACACCACCTAAACCCTGCTGCATACCCCTGTGTAAACCCCCAGCAGCAGCTGTGCACAGGCTCAACAAAACATACCGTGTTTTCTATTCATCTTAAAGCACGTATTGGACCAGACCTTGCAGCTGGGGGAACTTTTTGTGTAGCCCGACGGGTCATTTTAACCTTCCCCTGGGAGCCAGTAACTTTCTAGGCTGCCAGTTGCTTTAAATGGGATTACAGAGGCATTAGGAAGCGATTAGCCTGAACAGGCGATAGGTTTAGTTAAACGACTTGTCCCACGGCCAGCTCCCACAGAGTCCTCGCTCGCAGGCGATGGGGACAGCTCCAACCACTCCAGCTGTGTCACCCAGTGCCGGATCCTGCCCCCAGGAGGACAATGGAACCCTCACCCACCAGGCCAGGTGATGCAAGGCCAGCTCAGCCCAGTAAAAATTGAGCAATAATGGCAGGGAGAAGGCGGTAGAGGGAAGAGGCTGTGTTTGGGCTAAACCTTCATCCCCTCTCTCAACCCTTCCTTGGCTTTAGGATGAACCAGAGGCAGCACAGGGCTATGCTGGGGATGGTGGGAAGGTTTGCAGAAGGATATTGGCCAAAAACAGCAGAGCAGAGCAAAGGCACAAGTGGCAAGATGCTTCTGGACATACAGACTGGCATGCTGAGCCCAAGCAAGTGCCCTCGGGGAATTTTTGGGATGCCAGAGAGAGAGAGATGCAAATACCTGTCACGCCTGTGTTTCAATCCTGCCTTATCTGGGGACTGCAAAGCTCAAGTGGGGAAAAAATAAAATGGAGCCTCCACCAAACAAGACTTGCACATTTTTTGGGAAAATAATGGGTTTTTTAAGTTTTCACATTTTCTGTACAAAAAAGCAGGGAAAATGATGTTTTCTTTCCATCTCTCATTTAGGGTTTTAAGCCCAACAAATGTCTGATTCTGCCACTGTGGTGACAGCCACCTCCTCATTCCATGTAAAACTGACAGCAGCACCCAGGGCTTTAGGGAGTTTCTGGATTTTTATCTCCCTTTCAGGAGGCTGGTTTATTATTTATGAACTACTTCGAAGCTGCTCTATTTTTAAGCTGTTTCCTTCTTTTACCCCCCATGGGCTGGAGCTCATGGCATACATGAGGGAGCCATCACTGCTGCTGTCAGTGGAGAAATAAATGTGTTATTTTAAGAAAGGGTTTGCAGCCTTTTGTGTCCCTTGGATACTGATCTGCCTCAGAGGGATGTGAAAGCTGGGTGATTGAGCTGGTGGATTTAATGCTGTTCTGTTTGCTGTGGCTGGGCCAGGATCAAACCCTGTGGCTGCCCTGGGCTGATGGGCATTGCCTGCTTGGATGCTGCTCCAACAGAGATGCTGGGAAGGATGTTTGCAGGCATCACCCTGAGCCCTGGTGGGCCAGGGAGGTCTCCAAAACCAATCCTGCTGTGTGCCCGTGTGGGCCCTCTATTTTTTTGCCTTGTTAACAAAATGCATGTTCTCCCGTGGGAGATTTGGCTCCATCCCAGGTGAGAGCTAAGTCTCCAAAGCTCCCTGGAGATGCCTTCCACCTCCTGCAGCCTGCAGAGGTGCCTGCTCATGCACAGCCTGTTTCAACACTTTTTTTTTTGGAATGCTAACTTGTTATTTTGCTCCAAGATGACATTGTGGTGACCTTTAACTCCTCAAAAAAAAAAAAAAAAGAAAATGGGAAGGGAGAGTGTCAAAGTCAAACAGCATGTTTGCAGCTTGCTGTGCTGGAGCTCCCCAGCTGACCCAAAACAAAGCTTTTTCTTTGTGTTCTGTGGAAGCAGCGAGTCGTCCTGCCTCAAGATGAAAGGAAAACATCTGAGCAGGACACACTTTAAGGAGTAAAAATAAAAATCCATTTTTTGACCGCTTCTATTTTTACCAACACCACCGCTAACCACGGGCTGCGAGACCCACAGCACCACTAACCCCAGCCACTTTGCAATTAGGACATTTGTTTAAAGAGGGTCAATAACATACAACTGGTCTCTTGCCCTGGCAGGGTCAGGCCTGAACCGTGCTGTGGCCAAGCTTGTGCTGGGGACACACACCCATTTCCCACGCTGGCATGCCAGGAAACCCTCGCCTCCGCTGCAAGGTGCTGCCACCTCCTCCCCAAACATGTTGGCAGGAGTCAAGCTAAGAAAACAGCACAGAAACACTGCAGATTTCACCAGCAGGCACCTCCAGCCTAACACAGGAGCAGGGAATCAGGAGAGCAAGTTAAGGGAGAAATTTCTTCTCTGCAAAAAAAGCTGTGGGGGTTAAAGTACCTCCACATGCCCAGTCTGGAACCCACTGAGGGAAAACCAGCTCTGACAAAGGGACTTTGCACACCTGAGATGAGGGACAAACAAACCCCTCCTGAGGGTTTAATTTCCCTAAGAAGGGTCTTCAGCAGAGCACTGGAGTTCTCTGGAGGGCTCCTGGGGGTCAAATAGGGTGAAATTACTATTGTACCTGCTTGATGCTGACGGGAGCAGGTAGAACAGGTCGGGGCACCTGGCAAAAACACTGTCAAGGAGCACAAAGCTGCTCCCCACACACACTGACTCCCCATGGATCTGAGGTACCAATCCTCTCCAGAGTCCTTTGGATCCTCCCCAGATCCACACCAGATCCCCTCGGGACTCTGGGTTTATTCCTGCAATGCTCCAGCCACCCTGGGGTGAATATGGGTGGCACAGACCCCTGGCCAGGGCAGCGACCCTGCCTTAGCAGGGACAGCGAGGGGGACCCTCACCTTTCCTGTCCGCGCTGCTGCCAGAGCAGGGTCGGACAGGCTGCCTGCTCCGAGGGCTCAGCGAGAGGCTGCGGGCAGCGGGGGGCTCTCTGCCCCTCCTGCAAAGGCACAGACCCTTCCTGCTGCTGCGGGGCCGCCGCACCCCCCCCCCCCCC